>JAINUV010001386.1:0-129072 GCA_020205505.1 Panax japonicus
ACTTGTTTTGACTAAAATATCCTTCGTTAACCAAAATATTTATTGCTCATTTTTAACTTTTTAAGAAAAAATTCATCCGTTGTAAAAAACAATAAAAGTAAATTAAATAAAGTTTAAATTTAAAAAATTATAATAAAATTCTCAATAAGTTAATTCCTGTTATGTTATTAATTCCGCATTTGTTAGTTTGTTGGGTTAATTCTGCATTTCATTCACATATTATCTTTCTTTATTTTCATTTTATTTATTTATTTATTAAAAAAAAAACTTATTCACGAGATAAAACGCTTAGTTACAGCAGCATATAAAGGAGTTAAAATTTACCATATCCATACATTGAAATTTAAATATCTATCAAACGCACACAAAGAAATCAAATTTGAATGCAACTGTTTATGTTTAATAAACTAATTTTTAAAATACTATTTGAACCATTATTTTTAATTAATAAAATTTTCAAAATAAAAATAAGTTTATATGACACTATAAATTTTAGTATTTTGCAAATGAATTAAAATCATGAAACTGTTTATGTTTAATGAACAAATTTTTAAAATATTATTTGAACAATTATTTTTAACTAATTAATACAAAGAGACCTCATGAACGTCCCAAATTATTTAATTTATAATGCTAACAAAAAAGATAATCTTTAACAAATTATTTTCAGCTGAAATAGACCGATCATAGAATTTTTTTAGGCTTAAAGAAAACCCACGAGTTTTTTTACCATACACAGTTGGATGGTTTAACTAATTGATATTGGTTTAAAGAAGACCAATCAAGCTACGTTATCAAAGTTCAAACAGAAAACTTGTACTAGTACCAACCAAATAAAATAAAATAAAATATAATAAAATTTTAGAGAGAGAAAATCTAAAGAAGTTAGTCTATAAAAAATTTTAAAGAGAGGAAGAGTGTATAAAACATTAGATATAGAAGGCGAAAGAATATATAAATTAAATATCTTAAATAATTTATTTAATTGGGCCATAATAATGGTAAACTTGAAATTTAAAATATTAGTCGACCCATAAGTATATGATTCTAACTCACACAATTTATATTAAAAATAGTTAATTTGGTTTTAATTCTTAAATGGAATCATAACCAAATTTTATAAACTAAAATCAAACCATAACTATATTTTGCCAAACCTGCTTCAAAGTATGTTTAGTTACCCGCCGGGGACAAAGATGACATTATTGCAAGAAGTTGATATATGGTGGAGAACATGGCAAAAATCAAAACATCATATGTATCACAGTGCAAAATATAGTAAATATATATTTTACATAACGCCGTAGACAACTATGTACTATACAGCAACAACTGTGCTGTGTGTATACATATAGCCTTTTACATATTACCAAAAAATATATAAATGAGCATTTGACAGGGCGGCCGCTTGTGAGGAATTTATTTGTACTTGATGAACGTTGGATTTATTTATAGAAACGTGCATGGCTTTTGCTTTTGTGGCTTCTTCTTCAGTACTTTGGGTGGCCTCAAGGCTACCTTTATTGCTGTATCAAACACAGACTTCACATGCTGATCGAGGAAAGAAGAAGAAGAAGAAGATCATATAAGATTGAGATGCGTTCAAATTGTTCAGCAAGAACATGCATGATCGATCATTTGATTTCACATCTAATTAATAACTGAAATTAAAGTGTTTTTAGTTATGAGATTTTGCACCTCAATTGATAATGCTAAAAAATTGTATCGGTTTGGAATTAATTAAATTCACATCGTAGCAAATTTGAATTTTAAAATTTCGCAAATTAACTAACTAGCATTACCTGCTGAGTTTTCGAACTGCATTCTATATAACCAACTGCACCAATCATCTTTCTAAGTTCCCCCCCCTGGACAAAATTACTGTAATTGTTATTGACTACTCTATTAATTGGAATACATTGAATTAATTTTGTTGATTAATATAATTTATTCCCTCTATTAACTAAAATTTTGTTTTTCCAAAATCAAATGTTGAAGGTTATATATATATATATATATATATATATATATCACCTGAGTCGTCGTTATTGGTGTTGCACCAGGGTGATCACTAATGTACTGTATGTCGTCTCTTAAATCTGCATTTGGTTAAATTAGTTGAAGAAATTAGTTTTACATGTTTTTTTAAGAATTTCTACGTACACAACCATTTTTTATATCAAAATTTAATTTTGACCATGTTCAAAAAAAATATTAATTATTCCCTATGACATTGTTTTTAATTTTCATTAAAAAAGAAGAGTAAAATTTAATAAATGAAAAAAAACAACAACTAATTAATTAAGTATATATTTTAATCAGAAGATCTAATAATGATTCTTAAACAGACTGATCTTACCAAGTTTGGTTCCAACCAGCACAATTGGTACATTTGGTGCATAGTGTTTCAGCTCAGGGATCCACTATATATATATACACACATCATTAATAAACCAACACTACTATTATCAAAATTTAGCAGCTTGATAATTACGCTTTCTAGCTGATCAAAAGAAAAAATTAATTAAGTGCATGATCTATTAATTGTAAAGAGAGGAATGACTGCAACCTTCTTGTAGATGTTCTCATAGCTGGCCTTACTGATGAGAGAGAAAGCCAAGAGAAAAATATCAGCTCCTCTATAACTCAGAGGCCTTAGCCTGTTGTAATCTTCTTGTCCTGAGCTCCATACAATATACATATAGCAAATTAAATATATACCCAACTACTCACTACGTACATGCTCATTCATTTCATTTCAGTGTCGTTTGTTTATATATATTTGGAGATGAAATGAGAAATTGATTCTTAATAGTAAGATAGAACTCAATTTAAATTTGGAGGGGAAACACAAGGACGGTTCAGATTCATTTTAATTTATTTATGTGGAAAAATACAAAAACGGTTTAGATTCATTCTAATTTTCAAATTGTTGAAACGGAAGAAGAGAGAGGATTTCAATTATGAACTCTGGAATAGAAAATTGAGCGATTTTTTTATTAACTAGATTTCAATTTTGTGAAATTGCAAATGCAAATGTATTTTGAGTTTCAATTAATTCCAAGATGTAAACATAGTGTTAATAGAAATACTTACCTGCAGTATCCCATAGGCCAAGGTTCACTGTACTACCATCCACCACCACATTAGCGCTGAAGTTGTCAAACACAGTCGGAACATAATCCTTACGAATGCAAATTTTTTTTAAAAAAATATTAATGTACTTGACATTCTGACTAATAAATTCATACTAATTCATGATCACCATAATAGGAAATTAATTAAGTAATTATAAAAAAGGGAAAAAAGAAGAATAACGTACGGTTGGAAAGGTATTGCTGGTGTAAGAAATGAGCATACAAGTCTTTCCTACTGCCCCATCTCCTATTGTCACACACTTGACAAATCTCCCGGCCTTACTCATTTTTTTGGCAACCTATTTTCTTCCTCCTCGTGTGTGTGTGTGTATATATCTTCTTCTTAAAACTTACAAAACCAACATGTTTAAGAAGTATTAAGAGCATGCACTTGGAATCTTAAGGAGAAGAAAGTATAGAGGAAAAGGTTGGTGATTTTTAACAGCCTAGAGAATGTCTTAAATAATGATTTACAAAAGGGCTTTAGTTTTCTTTAAGTGGAAGGACAAGATGAGCTAAAAGAGATTGTAGCTTAGTAGGTATGGTGCTGGTGTTTGTTGGTTTAAGTGTTGGAGAAGGGAGGGAACAAATAATGATGGAAAAGGAGAGTAAAACAAATGCTTAAGTAATCGATACACTAAGATTATCAAAATTAGCTTATTGGAAAAGTCTTCAACATTAGAAAATGTCATGACCCGAAAGGGAAATGTGGAAGGTAATGTTAATTAAGAATTTTAATAGTGAAATTTAGATACGTGCATGTCATGTGTCTGCACGAGTTGGGGTCATTAGTGACGTACACTTGTGTATATGGGTAATGTTAGAAATTTTATTTTTTGGTTTCAAAAAATATTTGGACTACTGTGTCATCAAAAATATTTCCAAAGATCTCAAAAATTTATTTCTAATGCACATAATATAACTACACACATGGTACATTGTTTAGTAAATATTAGACATTACTACATCTGATGGACCTTTATGATGACATTTATAACAATATCAAAAAACGGTATTATATGATGGACTTTTTTAACAATAACAAAATAATAATATAGATGACAGCTCCTACTAATGACTAATTTTGTCATCAGTATAAATTATTTGTAACTGTCAAGGAAATCACTAAAAAACAAGCATATATGACCAACAAATATATTAGATGATGGAATTTAATAACAATCACAAAATAATAGTATATATGATTACTCTTACTAATGTGTAGCTGTGTCATCCTTATAGAATATTTGCGACAACCATTACAATTACTGAATTTTTTGCGTAAATCATTTTTTGTTTTTTGAAGGGAGGCGGGAACAATTGTTAAAAAATTTAACGAACGTGAGAATATATTTGTTTTGTCATTTATGGAGAGAGGTCTTTTTCAATTTATTTTTCTCGATTGTGTTTGAACCATCACACAATATTTAATCTAAAGAAAGATATTGAAGCTTAATGTAATCACTTATATTCTTCTTTGTCAGGCCTAAAGCAAGTTTTATCCAATATTACTATCATCTGACCCACTACATTTAATATCAGTATGAATAATATTTATTTTATAAATAAGCACACCTAGAGGGGGGTGAATACGTGTAAATGTCAAAAGTGATCAACAATGGTCAATTTTTCTATTTTACTGCTACATGTTTAAATCGGACAGGTAATTCTGTCTCATTCCGTGTCTGTTTTAGTGTATGTTCTTCGTTAATGATAATCAGACAAGTAACCCTGTCTGATTCTGTGTCTGTTTTAGTATATATTATTTGTTAATTATAATCGGATAGTATACCCTGTCTGTATTAGTATATCTCCAAGCACAGACGTAAACTGAATATGCCAAATAATAAAAAGCAAATTAAGAAGGAGAACAGAACAAAAATCATACCAAGATTTTTATGTGGTTCAACTCCTAACCTCTAGTCTAGTGACCTAATCCATGTCCAATATCAATTGTGTGAATCCCCCAAAATAGGTATACATCACCTATTCTGAGTCATCAAATACATGGTACAAAATTCAGAAACAAACTTAAATATACAACATGAGCTGTGAGTTTTAATACAATCATTGACTTCTAGACAGTACACAAACTCAAAATAAGTACTCAATACATTTATTATCACACTATTGCACAGAATAGTGAGTACTACTAATACTATCATCAGGACCGTCACTCTGTTTCCCGACTCGTTCCAGCTATATTCTCATTTCCTAAAGAGAACAATGAAAGAAAGGGTGAGCTCAACTAGTCCAGTAAGAAATATTATGACTAAGATAATACATGATAAATTATCATTAGCCTTCAACAATGTTAAACTGATAAAATACAATAGACATCAAGTTTAACTGCAGCGGAACAAGCAATCCATTAAAAGAGTCAAGTAGAGAATAAAATCTACTATCTTTTATGATTTAAAAAGGGTTTTTCATCACTTTTTATTGCTGGGACTCAAATTAATAAATAATCCACATCATCCCTGCACTACGACCAAGGATATTCATTAGGGTTACGACCAAAAATTATCCATGCACTACGGGCCAAGGATATTCGTGTATTCATCAATGGTCATGATCATGCCAACAACTGTCCATCAATGCACTACGGGCCAATGAGAACTTTTATCACATCATTTGTAACATTACGGTCATGATCATACTAAGTCCATCTATGCGCTACAGGCCACAGATGACTTTCAACATAATATAAACATGAGGATGAAGACAATGATATAAGAATTCAATAAAACAAGTTCAAGAATTAATTTAACCAAGAACTATTAATGTCCAAATTGTCAACATGATACTTTTTTGTAGAGTAAAATTCAAGAATGCTCAGAAGAATATTTTCATGAAAAGATACTGGATGAAGCGCAAATTACAAGGATATTTCACTAATTTCATGGAGTATAGAAGTCAAAACTTTAACCAACTGAGTATAATAAAGAATGAAATAACAAAAGAAATCACCAGGCATGCGATAGACCGCACATGCAGGTTATTCCAACAGAATAATAAAGACGGAACCAGATCCGGCATAAAACGCACAGACAGGATATTCCAACAGAATAATAAAGAATGGAATAACAGAAGAATTTCACCAAGTATGCGGTACTTCGCATAGACAAGTTATTCCAACATAATAATAAAGAATGGAATAACAAAAGTTCTCTTCATGAAGACGAAAGAAAGAAATAATACCCCTTACCTTAAGAAGAAGAGTACTAGATGTAGGAGTAGTGAAGTAATAGAATACTTTTCTTCTTTCTCTCTCTAGAGTTTCAGTAAATTCATAAGAAATAATGAAGGAATGAGCTTCTATTTATAGAAGAATGGACTATATAATAACTAATTCATGAACGATCCAGATTGATTTACTTTTAATCGGACGGTCCATATTGATTTAATAAAATATTCTAATAAAATAAAAACTTTTAAATAAAATATAATATATATTATATAAATATATAACATATGCTTATATTGTACATTCACGGAATGGAGATTTTGAAGAAACACGGATGCTTCATCTAACAAAAAAAATACAACACCTTTATATATATAAATAATACAAGTTGGCCACTTATATATATATATATATATATATATATATATATATATATTACATATATACATCCTGCTAGTTTTCTCCCCCCGTGACTATCTCTGCCATTCCTTTTTCAACACATGGGCCCCACTTTTATTATATTAAATAATTTTCTACCGATTATTTTGAAAAATGGGTAAATAGGGGTCCATAAAATAATCAACATTTACACAAATACTTCATAAAAATCTCCACAATATTTTTAACAACAGTTATCATTATTATTATAATTCATAATATTAATCGACTAGGTCGTTCCTAGGAAAGAGGGGGCTTTCCAATAAGGATTTTTCCTTATTGGCGCGCAATTAGGTGACCAAACCTCTCCTTGACAGAACTTCTAGACATCGTTACTGTTGTAAATAATAATATTAATAATTTTATCGTCTCAATTATTGATTTAATAATATATAAAATATTGACAATAATTGAATAAAACTGAACGACTTCTCACGTAAGCATCAATAATCAATACCGTGTGCTACTATGCAACCACGCGTATTACTGTACTTTTACTACCGAGTAGTTCAACAGTATTAATGGTAAAACTTCCGCCGTTATTTTCAATAAAATATTTTTGTCATTTTCTCAATCCGACAATAATTCTGTTGTGGGGTCCACCAATGATTGTGTCGTCGTACGAATATTCCCTGTTAAACGAATATTCCCCGACCAATCGAATATTATATAACAACTTACGTACTTTGCAAAATTTTATAAATATTACCCACAACTAAAATATTATATCAAATTTATTCCATAATATTTAAAAATAATATTTATAGAAAATTCATTTTTATTCATAAAAACTGGGGTCTTACAACCTCCTTTTCTTAAGAAATTTCACCCTCGAAATTAGGGTACGTACCTGGTATGTCAAAGAGGTAAGGATAACTTGATTTTATTTCAGATTCTAACTCCCAGGTCATTTCCTCAACATCGTGGTTTCTCCACAAAACTTTGACTTGATTTATAACCTTGGAGCGTAGAATATGTTCCTTTTTATCCAAGATTTGAATAGGAACCTCTTCATACGTTAAATCTTCCGCTATTTCATCCGGTTCTAACTCAATAATGTGGTTCGGGTCTTCCACATATTTACGTAATATGGATATGTGAAAAATGTTATGAACACGAGACATACTTAACGGTAAAGCGAGTCTATAGGCCACAGTTCCTACTCGATCGAGGATTAGAAATGGGCCAATGAATAGAGGATTGAGCTTTTCTCTCTTTCCAAATCTCGTAACTCCTTTCCATGGAGTAACACGTAACAACACATGATCTCTAATATCGAATTCCACGTTCTTTCGTTGAATATCCGCATAACTCTTTTGTCGATCTTGTGAGGTTTTTATATGTTGTCGGATCGTTTGAATCTTTTTCGTAGTCATACGTACCAACTCTGGTCCCAACAACGCTGCTTCACCCACCTCATCCTAGCATACTGGAGAACGACACTTTTTTCCATACAACGCCTCAAATGGAGCCATGCCAATACTTGCTTGATAACTGTTGTTGTAGTAAAACTCCACCAATGGTAAGAACTTGTCCCAACTTCCCTTGAAGTCAAGGACACGGAGTCTTAATAAATCTTCAAGAGTTTGAATAGTCCTCTTTGATTGTCCGTCCGTCTGAGGATGATATGCTGAACTAAATCGTAAGTCCGTGCCTATAGCTTTTTGGAAACTAACCCAAAATCGTGAAGTGAATCTTGGGTCTCGATCAGAAACTATGGATACTGGCGTACCATGTTGTAAAATCCCAAATTTTACGAATAAAGATTTAAATTTTTCGAATTTTTTTTTTGAATATTATGGTGTGGATTTAATATAATGTTATAGTTTTGGGTAATTTATAAATTTTGCAAAGTATGCAAGTTTTTATATTATATTCGATTGGTCGTGGAATATTCTTTGTGTCGAGGAACATTCGTACGACGACACAATCATTGGTGGACCCCACAACAGAATTATTGTCGAATTGAGAAAACGACAAAAATATTTTTATGAAAATAACGGCGGAAGTTTTACCGTTAATACTATTGAACTACTCGGTAGTAAAAGTACAGTAATACGTGTGGTTGCATAGTAGCACACGGTATTGATTATTGATGCTTACGTGAGAAGTCACTCAATTTTGTTCAATTATTGCTACAGTAGTTGTTGCATAGTATCTCACGTTATTTGATTCAATTATTGTTGATTGTTATATATATATATATTATATATAAGTTTTGTTTTATTAGTATTATTAATGTAATAAAACAGAAAAGCTTTTCATATAAAACAGAATACTTTTATAAAGTTATTCTATAAATAGAATATATTATATTCTATTATGCATAGTATTTTGCATAGTAAAATCTTTTTACATAAAATAGAATACTTTTATAAAGTTATTCTGTAAATAGAATATATTATATTTTCTTATGTATAGTGTTGCATAGTGCCTGCATAGTATTTTGCATAGTAAAATCTTTTTATATAAAACAGAATACTATTATAAAGTTATTCGTTTTATTAGATTATAAATAGAATATATTATATTTTATTAAAAATATTTTGCTTTAAATCTGGACCGTCTGATTAAAAGTAAATCATTCTGGACCGTTCATGAATTAATTACTATGTAGTCCATTCTTCTATAAATAGAATCTCATTCCTTCATTATTTTTTACGAATTCACTGAAACTCTAGAGAGGGAAACTATAGAGAGAACGAAGAAAAGTATTCTGCTACTTCAATACTTCTATATCCAGTTTCTTCTATAAGGTAAGGGGTATTATTTCTTTCGTATTCATGAAGAGAACTTCTATTATTTCATTATTTTTTATTCTGTTGGAATACCCTGTATACGCGGTCTACCCTATACTTAGTAAAATTCTTCTGTTACTCCATTCTTTATTATTCTGTTGGAATATCCTGTCTGTGCGTTTTACGCCGGACCTGATTCCGTTATTTATTATTCTGTTGGAATAACCTATCTATGCGAAGTACCGCATGCATGGTGATTTCTATTGTTATTTCATTCTTTATTATTCTGTTGGAACATCCTGTCGGTGCAAATTTTGCCTGACCTGGTTCCGTTATTTATTATTCTGTTGGAATAACCTGCTATGCGAAGTACCACATGCATGGTGATTTCTGTTGTTATTTCATTCTTTATTATTCTGTTGGAATATCCTGTCGGTGCGTATTACGCCTGACCTAGTTCCGTTATTTATTATTCTATTGGAATAACATGTCTATGCGAAGTACCGCATGCATGATGATTTCTTTTGTTATTCCATTTTTATTATACCTAGTTGATTAAAATTTTGACTTCTATACTCCATGAAATTAGTGGAATATCCTTGATATTTACGCTTCATCCAATATATTTTTATGAAAATATTCTTCTGAGCATTCTTGAATTTTACTATACAAATAAGTATCATGTTGACAATTTGGACGTTATTAGTTCCTGAATAATTTAATTCTTGAACTTGTTTTATTGAATTCTTATATCATTGTCATCATCCTCATGTTTATATTTTGTTGAAAGTCATCTGTGGCCTGTAGTGCATAGATGGACTTGGTATGATTATGACCAGGGATTATTCGGTATAATCATGATCGTAATGTTACAAATGATATGGAAAAAGTCCTCATTGGCCCGTAGTGCATTGATGGACAATTTTTGGTATAATTATGGTTATGTATTCTCTTCGGCCAAGGGAGCAAAGATGAATTGTTTTATGGCATGATCAAGACTGTTGATGAAAACACGATTATCTTTGGCCCGTAGTGCATGGATAATTCGTGGTCGTGATACTAAATAATATCCTTGGCATGCACTATCTTATTGAGGACTAATGATAATTTATTCTGCATTATCTTAGTCATAATATTTTTACTGGGCTAGTTGAGCTCACCCTTTCCTTCAATGTTCTCTTCAGGAAATGAGAATATAGTTGGGACGAGTCGGGGAACGTATTGACTGTCCAGATGATAACATTAGTAGTCTTCACTATTCTGTTAAATAGTGTGACAATAAATGTAATGAAGACTCCTTTGAGTGTGGATATTGTTTAGATGACAATATTTTTATTAAAACTCTAAATTTATGTTTTGTCGTATTGTTTACACGACAGCTGTATTATTAAGTTATATTTGAATTTTGTACCATGTATTTGGCGACTCAAGATGGGTGATGTATACCTATTTTTGGGGCGTCACAGTTGGTATCAAAGCTTAGGGATATGATCCCTGGCTGAGATGTGAGACAAGAACTAGGAGGGGAGAGACGGGGAATTCTTTCGCTAGTATGACCTACCTAAGTTTATTTGGTATTTAATTGTAGGTCAGAGTATAGGGATAATATGTGATATGTTATTTAACCCTTGTTTTGTTGCAGTATTTGAAAATGGCATCCGAAAATGTTGAGAATAGCAATAGAGCATAGGAGACCGTTGAGTCTCCATAAATTAATAATCAGGATAATGTGCAACAGGAAGGCGATAATCCTCCTATAAACAACAACACTGACCAAATGATGAACGATAGAATGTTCAGAGGCTTTATGCAATTCATGTAACAACAAGTAAGAGAGACTCATGTTCAAAATATAGGTGAAAATAATGGCAACCCACAGTCGGTCACCGCTAAGCAGTTCAAGGATCTGGGAACACCGGAGTTTTTGGGAAAGCCAGAACCACTTAAGGCAGAGACATGGTTAAAGCAGATCATCAAGATATTTGATGTCTTAGGATGCTCAGAGGAGCAAAAGGTTGCATTTGCCACCTTTATGTTGCGTGAAGAGGCAGATTACTGGTGAGAATCTATAAAACGTACCCAGACTGACGCACTCAAGATGTCTTGGGAGAAGTTCCAAGAGCTGTTCAACGACAAGTACTTTCTCGAAAGTATTCGTCACATGAAGGAGGTGGAGTTCATCAAGCTGGAGCAAAATAATATGACCGTGTCGCAGTACGAGGCTAAGTTTGCCGAGTTGTCTCGGTTTGCATACCATTTAGTTGATAATGAGAAGCGAATGACGCAAATGTTTTTAAGAGGTTTGAAACCCAATATACTTCAATACCTCATTTCTCACAAACTTTGTTTATATTCAAATGTTGTGAATAAGGCTCAGTTATTGGAGCGCGATAATGTGTCAGCACAACCCAAAGGCAACGACCAACAACACGATAATAATCGTACCGGTGGCAACGATCATTAGAACAATGATAATCATCGTGGGGGAAATTATCATGCCATGAATGGTAACCACTTCTGTGGTAATCATGGCCAAGATAATAGAAGTGGAAATTTCAAGAAGAGAAGGTTCAATAATGATGGAAAGACAGCAGCACCAGCACCCATTTCAAAGAAAGAAGAACGACCACCGGTCGTATGTTTCAAATGCAGACAGAAGGGACACATCCATCCAAACTGTACGCAGCAATCCAAAGCGTGTTTTAATTGCGGAAGAGAAGGTCACCTAGCTCGACTTTGTCATATGGTGAAGTCAAGTCCAGCTGGGATGATTATGCCAAAGGATGTCCCAGATAAGCCAAAGCTGGTAGTTTAAGAGAGATCGTTTTTTTTTCGTGACGAGGAACCTGAATAAAATTATCACGGGTAAGTTAATCATAAATTCTTGCAAAGTCTATGCCTTATTAGATTCCGGTTCTATCCTTTCTTTTATCTCTCTTACTTGCGCTCAACGTTTAAATTTGACTCCTGAGAAATTAGACTTTGACTTATCTGTTGAAACTCAGTTGGGAGAAATCTTCGTTACCTCCACTATTTATAAATCTTGTTTGATTCAAATCAACACTTTCACGTTACCTGTCGATCTTATCTCTTTGAAAATATTTATCTTTGTTGTGATTTTAGAATCGATTGGTTAACTACTCATCATGCTTTTAATAAGTTTGTTAGCTTTCATATTCCTAACCAACCTGTTATGCAAATTCAAGCAACCAAACCACTAAAGTCAATCATTGTCATATCAAGCCATATGTAAAGAGCCCCGGTCCTTTTCGTTGTTTACATCCTTATGTGGAATACACCGAAGCCAGACTTTCTGTAGGGGACATTGTGAATAAAGATGGCAAGTTGATAGGTATCAATGTGACGTGTTATCCAAGTCTTGGATGAGAGTCATAGTTCACTACAAGAAAAACCTCTATCAGCGACCAAAGTTTTCAGCGACCGCACTATTTGGTCGCTGTTAATGATAATAGCGACAGCCATTTGCGACCGATATTGTTTCTAGTCGCTAGTTTATTTCAGCGACCGCATGCGGTCGCTAAGCGGTCGCTAGATTGAATTTCCCTCCCAAAATTTGGTGCGAAACGTTGGCGCGGATGTTTTTGGCGACCAATTCTTATCAGCGACCGCCTTTCGGTCGCTGATAAGTACACGTCATTAAAAATTAGCGACCGCAAACGGTCGCAGATGGCGGTCGCTGATCCTCTTAAACATAATCACAGTCAGGCATTCGCTCGACGAACAACAGAAGAAAGAAAAAGAGGGAGAACGGAAGAGGGAGAAGAGGGAGAAGGGGGAGAAGAGAAGGGGGAGGGAAATTGCAAGCTACCGCGTCGCCACCACCGTCGCCCATCTAAAAAACTCAGGTATTAACTACAAATTTTTCATCTTCTTCAATAGTGTTCTCTCAAATCAGAAATTTTGCAAAGTATTGTTAGTGTGATTTTTATGAATTTGTTACCTATGATAGCTGAATAGTGTAGTGAATAGTATGATGCTACAATATTTTCATCTTGTTCAATAATGTTTCTTTTTTGTTTTTATTTGCATTGGTTTTGATTTGGTGATGTGAGAATCAATAATACTGCAGGAACCATATGGATTCTTGCTTATTTTGTGATAAATTTAATTCAGTAAGCTAGGAAGTTATGAAGTGTCTGGTTGAAGTTATATTTTTGTTTACTTGTATTGTCATATGCAGATTAATAGTTCAAGTACTTAATGTTAAATAAATTTTGTATGTAGTTTTCAGTATTTTGTGTTTCTCTAAATAGGTTAGAAATGTATATTAGGAGAAGGTCCATTCCACATGTTGATCATACCTGGACTTGAGCTGATTAGACTAGCACCCTATTTATTTTATACCATGACTGAAGTTCAAATTACCAAAAGTGGTACACATGTACTCTTTTATCTTACACTAGTTATTTATAAATATTAATAGATAAGTTCTCTATGGATGAGTAGTATTACAAATATTCTATCAAAGATAGTGTACTAAAAGTTTTTCCAAATACAATAAAAGTAGGGAATTGATATTACCACATGGAAAAATGTAATAAAAGTTTTTCAAAATACAATAAACGATGCATCTTCGTCGTCGTTTTCATTGCTTGAATCTTCATCATGCTCATCCTCAATATCATCATCCTACAAGTAGTACCTAATACCCAAGTAAAATACAATTATACCACCGACATTGCATTGATAACTAATTAATTTTTCTAAAAATGAAAATAAAAAAAAACATCCATCCATTATTGAGAGTTCAAAAGCACTTTGAAATATATTATACATCCATCCATCGTTGCTGCCGCCGCCCATAGGTAACCTAACTATGAATTGGATCCCGAGACAGTTATTGTGCCAGATGACAGTGATATTGAGCAAGAGTTATTGACTGACACTGACACAGAATCTGAAGAAGATGGTTATGAATCTCCGATACTTGTACAAAATGATTCTGACTCATCAGACAACGATTTAAATGGTTCATGTATGTGTAGTTATAATTGTACAAAATGTATGTTTATGTTCATGTTCATGTTCATGTTTAGTTCATAATTATGTACCTTTCATTTATGTTCTCTATATAGTAATGTTCTCTATATCCTTAACTATATCATTTGTAGTTGTTGTAGTTAACTATTTTGCAGTCATGTTTATGTATCTTTCACTTATGATAATCGTAGTTAACTATTTCATACAATTAATTGTCATTCATAATTTCATACTAACATCCTAATTTTTTTATTTATAGATGTCTTCTGAACCTGCAGCACGAAAGCGCGGGTTGGGTTGGGTCGGGGCCCTAATCATGTGCCGAAGGCCCCGGCTAATCCGGATGATCGCATTCTTATACAGATCCGTCCTCCTCCAGAAAGCACGTAAGTTAAACATCGTGTATATATAAGGGTTTAATATTTTCATTGTTATAAATATATTTTAATGTAAATTACTGTATATTGTAGTGATTTTCAAGATAGTAAAATTGTGAAGTGCATTTCACAATTATGCTTACAGAACTGGCCTACGCCAGTGATTACATGGGCGAGCACACCTCTCGCCCATAAGGATGCAGTTTGGACTTAATTTCAGGTATGTTTTTATTAATTATGACAGATTATATTAATATAATATTCAAAGGATAATTTTTAGTAATGTTATTATTGTTGTTTTATTTGTAGAAAAGGTATAGATGGGAGGACGCGCAGGCTTCGGTGATTCAGACATTATTCTGGCAGAAGTGCGCGGTCCGTACCAAGGATAACTTAAATAAAGAACAACAAAAAGCCATTCACAATGCCGAGATCGACCATCCAGGCCAGGGAGAAGATTATATGCACGAGCATAGCCCCTGGTGGTGCACCCAGTCCATATGGGCTGAGATGTGTACCCAATGGAGAGCTGAGAGCTGAGTGAAAAGACGAAAGACTGCCGCCACCAACAGAGCCTCGGGTGTATCCGAAGGCGAAAAGGCTAAAGGAACATACAAGGGCGGCAGTATTTCACAGTTGCAGCATATCACTGCCAGGGTACGTATTTACAAGTTTTAATATGTTTTCAATCATGAATTGTAGAAAATATATCCCATTTTTACTTAGTAATATTGTGTTATTTTTGTATAGGAGTCTCAGTCTCAAGGTCAGCCTATCCATTGGCTGGATGTGTACGTGGCCACCCGTGATGGTCTGCCTGAGGCTATCCAGATAGCGGTAATAAATTTTAACAACTTGATCTTTAATTAATTCTTACAAAATTAATTTATTTTTAACTATTTAATTGTTAACATGATGACATGCAGGACACTTATAAGCGTTTATTGAATGAGCGCTATCCTGAAGGCACTCCACGTCCGTCTATCGATCAAGAGTTGTGGGAGAGGGCGTCTGTTGTGAAGAAGAACTACGTTAAAGGTCAAGGACAACGACGACGCCCATCCTTCAGTGGCTCATGCTGCTCTTCTACCCAGTCTACACAGTCATCTAGCCATCCAGCTGTTCATACTCCGGCTGACTGTGTGAGAGCTATATGTCAAGATCGGGATCTTCTGAAGATACTGGGCGGACATCTGGGGGCTCTGAGTGCTGAGGAGTTAGCTGAAGCAGTAGCGGCAGCAGCAGCATCACTACACGGGGATGGCGACGAGGTATAAAATCAATTTGTTGTATATTGTCGTAATATACCAATATTAACATAGTTAGTAAATATTTATAACTTGTTTTATTATTTTGTTAATATTACAGGGTGATCAAGGAGGCGGTGATGCTTGATTAGTACCTGTTTTAGATTAGTTTTATAGTTATAATATAAGTTTGTACTTGTTTCATTCTTAGGATGTTTGTATATTGTTACTTAAACAATTTTTAAAATGTTATTATATTTATTCAAAATCATATTGGTTTTGAATGGTTTATATTCTAGTTTAGTGTATGTGTTATATGATGGACGATGGATGGATGTTTTATATTGTTGTGTATGTGTGTTGGGATAAAACAGGTACAAAACAGGTACAGGTTTTTGGGATTTATGCAAAAACAGCAAGATTCTATTATTTTATTTTTTAATATCAGCGACCGCATACGGTCGCTGATGCCGGTCGCTGACACGTCACGTGAAACACGTCAGCTTTGGCCATGGCCCATGCTGACTCAGCTTAGCGACCGTATTTGCCTTTTCGGTCGCTGATATCGGTCGCTAAGCATCGGTCGCTAATAGTGGTCGCTGATGTGCATTTTAGTGACCAGATTTTGTGCGACGCCTTTTAGCGACCGCAGATGGTCGCAGATAGATATCAGCGACCACAGGTGGTCGCTGATAGGCGGTCGCTGATAGGCTTTTTTGTTGTAGTGGTTGTGAATGATATTTCTATTGTTAATAAATTTCTTGACGTATTTCTGAAGACTTCTTGGCCTACCCCATAGCGTGAAATCAAATTTTGTACTGACCCCAGTACAAAACCCTATTTCTAAATCCCTTAAATATTCCTTCAACTAAAACGAACGTAACATGTGTCAAAGACATTGACTCGAGCTAATGATGATTACGATCGTACCATTCAATACCATCGTGGGAAAAGCGAACGTGGTAGCTGACGCGTTGAGTAGAAGATCGTATGTGTTTATGAGTGTGAATATACGAACCTACGTGAAGATAATGAATATACGAGTAGAATCGACTTTAATCGATAAAGTTAAAGCCGCTCAAGCTAAATACTCAGAGCTGATGAATGTGAAAAAGAAGGTTCAAGAGGGCGTTATTCTAGAGGCAAGAATCGATGAATAGAGGAAATCTCAACCCTCAATTTTATTGACTCATTTGAAATCCTTGATCGAGTAGGAACTGTGGCCTATAGACTCGTTTTACCGCCAAGTATGTCGCGTGTTCATAAAGTTTTTCACATATCGATGTTACGTAAATATGTGGACGACCCAAACCACATTATTGATTTAGAACCGGATGAGATAACGATTAATTTAACGTATGAAGATGTACCTGTTAAAAGCTTGGAATGTATTTAACACTCAAAGGTTATACCTCAAGAGTTAGAATCGGACGAAGTGTCCTCATCTGTTCGGCATACCAGGTACGTACGTAAATTTCGATAGCAAAATTTCATAAGGAGAGGAGATTGTAAAATCCCAAATTTTACGAATAAAGATTTAAATTTCTCGATTTTTTTTTTGAATATTATGGTGTGGATTTAATATAATGTTATAGTTGTGGGTAATATTTATAAATTTTACAAAGTATGCAAGTTGTTATATTATATTCGATTGATCAGGGAATATTCTATGTGTCGGGGAATATTCGTACGACGGCACAATCATTGGTGGACCCCACAATGGAATTATTGTCGGATTGAGAAAACGATAAAAATATTTTTATGAAAATAACGGCGAAAATTTTACCGTTAATACTGTTGAACTAATTGGTAGTAAAAGTACAGTAATACGTGTGGTTGCATAGTAACAAACAGTATTGATTATTGATGCTTACTTGAAAAGTCACTCAATTTTGTTCAATTATTGCTACAGTAGTTACTGCATAGTATCTCACGTTATTTGATTCAATTATTATTGATTGTTATATATATATATTATATAAGTTTTGTTTTATTAGTATTATTAATGTAATAAAACAGAAAAACTTTTTATATAAACAACATACTTTTATAAAGTTATTCTATAAATAGAATATATTATATTCTATTATGCATAGTATTTTGCATAGTAAAATCTTTTTATATAAAACAGAATACTTTTATAAAGTTATTCGTTTTATTAGATTATAAATAGAATATATTATATTTTATTAAAAAGATTTTGCTTTAAATCTGGACCGTTCGATTAAAAGTAAATCAATCTGGACCGTTCATGAATTAGTTATTATGCAGTCCATTCTTCTATAAATAAAAGATCATTCCTTCATTATTTCTTACGAATTCACTGAAACTCTAAAGAGAGAAACTATAGTGAGAAAGAAGAAAAGTATTCTGCTACTTCACTACTTCTATATCCAGTTTCTTCTATAAGGTAAGGGGTATTATTTCTTTCATATTCATGAAGAGAACTTCTTTTATTTAATTATTATTTTTATTCTGTTGGAATAACCTGTATACGTGGTCTACCCTATACTTGGTGAAATTCTTCTGTTATTTCATTCTTTATTATTCTGTTGGAATATCATGTCTGTGCGTTTACGCCGGACCTGGTTTCATTTTATTATTCTGTTGGAATATCCTGTCTGTGCGTTTTACGCCGGACCTAGTTTCGTTATTTATTATTCTGTTGGAATAACCTGTCTATGCGAAGTACCGAATGCATGGTGATTTCTGTTGTTATTTCATTCTTTATTATTCTGTTGGAACATCCTGTCGGTGCGAATTTCGCCTGATCTGGTTCCGTTATTTATTATTTTGTTGGAATAACCTGTCTATTCGAAGTACCGCATGTATGGTGATTTCTATTGTTATTCCATTCTTTATTATTCTGTTGGAATATCCTGTCGGTGCGTATTACACCTGACCCGGTTCCGTTATTTATTATTATGTTGGAATAACCTGTCTATGCGAAGTACCGCATGCATGGTGATTTCTTTTGTTATTCCATTCTTTATTATACTCAGTTGATTAAAGTTTTGACTTTTATACTCCATGAAATTAGTGGAATATCCTTGATATTTGTGCTTTATCCAGTATATTTTCATGGAAATATTCTTCTAAGCATTCTTGAATTTTACTCTACAAAGAAGTATCATGTTGATAATTTGGACGTTATTAGTTCCTGAATAATTTAATTCTTGAACTTGTTTTATTAAATTCTTATATCATTGTCATCATCCTCATGTTTATATTTTGTTGAAAGGTATCTGTGGCCTGTAGTGCATAGATGGACTTGGTATGATTATGACCAGGGATTATTCGGTATAATCATGACCGTAATGTTACAAATGATGTGGAAAAAGTTCTCATGGACAGTTTTTGGTATAATTATGGCTATGGATTCTCTTCGGCCAAGGGAGCAAAGATGAATTATTTTATTGAATGATCAGGACCGTTGATGAAAATACGATTATCTTTGGCCCGTAGTGCATGGATAATTCATGGTCGTGATACTAAATAATATTCTTGGCCTGTAGTGCAGGGATGATTTGATGATGTGGATTATTTATTAAGTTGAGTCTCAGCGATAAAAGTGATGAAAAACTTTTTAAATCATAAAAGATAGGAGATTTTATTCTCTACTTGACTCTTTTAATGGATTGCTTGTTCCGCTGCAGTTAAACTTGATGTCTATTATATTTTATCAGTTTAACATTGTTTAGGACTAATGATAATTTATTCTGCATTATCTTAATCATAATATTTCTTACTGGGCTAGTTGAACTCACCCTTTCCTTCGCTGTTCTCTTCAAGAAATGAGAATATAGTTGGGACGAGTCGGAGAACGGATTGACAGTCCAGATGATAGCTTTAATAGTCTTCACTATTCTGTTAAATAGTGTGACAATAAATATAATGAAGACTCCCTTGAGTGTGGATATTGTCTAGATGACAATATTCTTATTAAAACTCTCAATTTATATTTTGTCGTATTGTTTATACGACAGCTGTATTATTAAGTTGTATTTGAATTTTGTACCATGTATTTGGCGACTCAATGGGTTATGTATACCTATTTTGGGGGCGTCACACATGCAGTCTTACAATCTCGTTTATATATATACGAGCAATACGTTTAAGTGCATAAGTTTCTCGTATAGGTAAGAAATGAGCAGACTTGGTCAATCTATCAACAATGACCCAAATTGCATCTATGCCTTGAGAAACCTTGGGAAGACCAGTAACAAAATCCATGGTAATGTGCTCCCACTTCCATTCTGGAATTTTAATTGGTTGCAATGGACCTTTTGGTACTTGATGCTCCGCCTTGACTCATTGACAAGTTAAACACTTTGAGATGAACAGCGCTATCTCTCTCTTCATATTGCTCCACCAAAATGTATGACAAAGATCATGATATATTTTGGTACTCCTAGGATGGATTGCAAACGATGTGTTGTGCGCCTCCATCATGATTTTATACTTTAAATAAGGGTCGTTAGGAACACAAAGTCTGGAGTTGACTCGAAGTATTCCTTCTTCATCGATTTTTCCTTCCGGCATAGCACCTTCTTGTACTTTCTTCCTCATACGCATCAGCTTCGGGTCTGTAACTTGAGCATCTTTAACTTTATCAATTAAAGTCGGTTTTACTCGTATATTTGCCATCATCACATGGGTCCCTGGAATCTTTAACTCTACCTCCATCCTTTGCAAGTCATACAAAATGGTCCTTTGCGTTGACAATATCGCACTCGTACCCGCATATATATGATCTTCTACTCAATGTGTCAGCTACTACGTTCGCTTTTCCAGGATGGTATTGGATGGTATGATCATAATCTTTCAACAGTTCAAGCCAACATCGTTGTCTCATGTTGAGTTTCTTTTGAGTGAAGAAATATTTTAGGCTTTTATGATCTGTAAAGATCTCCATTTTCTCCCCATACAAGTAATGCCTCCAAATCTTAAGTGCGAAAACGACTGCTGCCAACTCTAGATCATGAGTGGGATAATTACTCTCATTTTCTTTGAGTTGCCGAGAGGCATATGCTATGACTTTCCTATGTTGCATGAGAACACATCCTAACCCTTTGCCTGAAGCATCACTGTAGATGACAAATCCCTCTGAGCCAGATGGTATTGTCAGAACAGGTGCTGAAATGAGTCTCATCTTGAGTTTTTAAAAACACTTCTCACATTCCTTGTTCCAACCGAATTTTGTATCTTTTCGAGTCAACTGAGTTAAGGGAGTAGCGATTCGAGAAAACCCTTCTACGAATCTCCGATAATAACCAGCTAAGCCGAGAAAGCTACGTACTTCGGTCACTGATTTAGGTTGCTCCCAGCTTTGAATAGCTTCAATCTTTGCTGAGTCGACAGATATTCCATGACTTGATACTTCGTGCCCAAGGAATGCTACTACCTCAAGCCAGAACTAGCATTTCTTCAATTTGGCATAAAGCTTATATTCACGAAGCTTTTGCAGTATCAACCTCAAGTGTTGCTCATGATCTTCATGGCTTTTGGAATAAATAAGGATATCATCAATAAAGACGACCACAAAGTGTGACTCTCCCAAAACAGGTATACAACACCCATTCTGAGTCACCAAATACATGGTACATAAAGCGAACTACAACTTTAATAATACAAATATCGTGTGAAAATACGGCAATACATATTGTGAGTTTAAATACAAATATTGTCTTCTAGACAATATTCAGACACAAATAAGTCCTCATTACAATTATTCAAACACTATTTTACAGAAATAGTGAGGACTGCTAAAACATCTTTCTAGAAACCTCACTCCATACCCCGACTCGATCCTGCTATGTTCTCACCTCCTGAGAAGAAAAATGGAACAAAAAGGAAAAAGGTGAGCTCAATTAGCCCAGTAAAGAATATTATGACTAAGATAATATATAAAAAATTATCGTTAGTCTTCAACAGGGAAAAAAATCTGATAAAATATAATCGACAACAAATTTTAGATCAACAAATACAGCGGAAAAAACAATCCATTAGAAGAGTCACGTAGAGGATGAATTCTACTATCTTCTAATATTTAAGAGTCCATCATCAATATTTTATCCCTGTAACAACAATCAATATACATCTTTAATCATCTTTGCACTACAGGCCAAAGATATTCATTTATATCACCGGTTGGTCATGTTCATCTCAACACCTGTTCATCTTTGCACTACGGGCCAAAGATATTCATCAATAATCATTTATCTTTGCACTACAGGCCAAAGATATTCAATAGTATCATCATTTAGGACTGAGGATGATGAAAAATATTTTTTTAAAGAAACGAATCCAGTGAAACAAAATGACAAGGATTAAGGATTAAGGATTCGTACTTTAGTTTGTCCAAATTCAAAAATACTCCATAATAAACAATTATGAGCCAAACTTCAAGAATGAAGATCAAAACATGGATACAATCAAAGCTAGTAACCATAATAGACATTTTGGACAAAAAGGAGAATTTTCTTTTTTCGGTGAATAGTGCCGTATTCGTGAATAGTGCCGTATACGTGAATAGTAACCCCGACACAACAAGTTCCAAATTTGATTAAAAGTTCAACCAATATTTTGGCATAATGATATTGAAGAAAATAATATCATTTGCGAAATAAATAACATCCCTTACCTCAAAATAACCGTACTTCTGACTGAATTTCGGTATAGTGCTGACAGAAACTCGCACCGTACAGCAACACTCAAAGTATACTCACAAGAATACGCTCGATAATATAGAGAGAGAAAGAGAGAAAACTTGTTTCAGGTGTGATTTTCAATTCTAACTTAGCCATCTATTTATAGGAAAATGCTAGAACGCCAAAGGAGACTAAATAATAAAATATTATTAATTCTTTTTCTTTCTTCTACGCCGTCTTTCACCTACCAAACTAGCCACCAAATCTGAAAATCTCAGCAGCCCATGTGCCTACCACACCCACCAAAAAGTGGGTCCCACCATGATTTAATAAAAATTATTTTATTTTCTGAAACTTCAACAATTCATAGAAAATAGACCGTTTATCAGAAAAATACAAATTTTATGTCCATTCTGCCTGAAATCGAATTCTCTACAACTTTGTAAAATTAAGTTTTTCCAAATTCCCAATAGAAAATATCTGAAATCCACAAACAGATGATTTTTAATTCTTGCAGTCCGACAAAATATTGATAAAACACCTCAGCATTAATTCCTTCAATTATATCCACATAAAATAATATATTCATCAATTATATCCACATCAAATAAATATTTCCTTATCATATGAATCAATAATTAATTATTCTTAAATAATATTACAGAATCACAATTATGATAACCAGGCCGTTCCCAAGAAAGAGGGGGCTTTCCAATAAGGATTTCTCCTTACTGACGCGCAATTAGGTGACCAAACCTCTCCTTAGACAAAACTTTCTAGACATTGCAAATAATGTTATCTGATAATATTATTCAAATAATATGAATTATTGATCTGATAATAGAAAATACTGTGCAGTGATAATTATTGAAACAATAATAATATAAACTAACAATGCATCAATTATTGAATCAATATAATAAAATAATAAACAGTAACTACTGTAATAATTATTGGGTGGTGCCTTCTTACGTACGAATCAATAATTCAACAATACTATGCAATACCGTGTGCTACTGTGCAACCACACGTATTACTGTATTTTAACCACCAGGTAACCCAACAGTGTTAACGGTAACAATTTACGCCGTTATTTATAAAAACCCAAATTTTTCGTTTTCTTCATCTGACCGTTTTCCGTTATGGGTCCCACAATTGACTGAGCCGTCGTACGGAGATTCCCGACAATAAGAATATTCCACGACCAAACGAATATTCCCCGACAACAATAATTATTTTATAACCACTTGTTTATTTTGCAAAATTTTCACATTTCACCTATAACCAAAGCATTATATCAAATTAACCCTTATTAATTTAGAATAATGAATAAAGGAAAATTCAATTTTATTTATAATAAGTTGGGGTCTTACACAAAGTGATCCAAATATTCCTTGAATACTCGGTTCATCATATCCATGAAGGCAACATGAGCATTAGTCAATCCAAAAGACATGATTAGGAATTCATAATACCCGTACCGAGTTCTGAAAGCCGTCTTTGGAATGTCATTAGTTTTAATCTTCAATTGGTGATATCCGGAACGAAGATCAATCTTTAAAAAGAATTTGGCGCCTTGTAATTGGTCAAACATGTCATCAATACGTGGCAATGGGTACTTATTTTTGATGGTGACATGATTCAACACCCGATAATCAATACAAAGTCGCATACTCCCATCTTTCTTCTACATGAATAGAACAGGAGCACCCCAAAGAGAAGTACTAGGACGAATAAAGCCAATGTCTAACAATTCCTGCAGTTGGATCTTTAACTCCTGAAGTTGAATAGGAGCCATTCGACATGGGGCTTTGGAAATGGGTTTTGTACCGGGTTCAAGGTCGATACAAAATTCAATTTCACGCTCTGGGGGTAAGCCAGGAAGTTCTTCAGGGAATACGTCAGGAAATTCATTAACAATATAAATATAATTCAAAACTGACGTATTTTTGTTTAGATCCGTGACATGAGCTAAGAAAGCTTGACATCCGTTTTTCAATAAACGAATAACTTTATGGCTTGAGATGACAGTGATTGATTTTAATGGTTTTGTTGCTTGAATTTCCATGATAGGTTGATTAGAAACATGAAAGCTAACAACCTTACGAAAATAATCAATTTTTGCATGATGAGTAATTAACCAATCAATCCCTAGAATTACATCAAATACAAGTATTTTCAATGAAATAAGATCGACAGGTGATGTGAGGTTATCGATTTGAACCAAACAAGACTTATAAACAGTGAATGTAATGAAGGTTTCTTCCAACGGAGTTTTAACAGATAAGTCAAAGTCTAATTTCTCCGGAGTAAAATTTAAACGTTGAGCGCAAGTAGGAGAAATAAAAGAATGGGTAGAACCGGTATCAAATAAGGTATATACTTCGCTAGAGTTTATGATAAGCTTACCCGTGATGAACTCGTTCGGGGTCCTTGCTTTCTGGGAGGTCACGACAAATGCTCTCCCTTGAACTACTGGTTTTTTTTTATTTGGGACGACCTTTAATGTCTCCATCCCAGCTGGACTTGTCTTTGGTGCACGACAGAATCGGGCTAAGTGACCTTCTCTTCCACAATTGTAACATGCTTTGGACTGATGTGTCCCTCTTCTCCACATTTGAAGCATATGATAGGTGTTCGTTCTCCTTCTTTAACGACAGGTGCTGATGTTGACGTCTTTCCATCATTGTTGAATCTCCTCTTCTTGAAATGTCCATTCTTATTGTTTTGGCCATGATTACCACCGAAGTGGTTACCATTTCTGGCCTGTTGATTCCATCCACACTTGTTGTCACCGCTTCGATGACTACTCTTACTAGTATTATCATTTTGTCGGCTGCTATCTTTTGGTTGGGTTGACTGATTATCACGTTCCAATAACTGAGCCATATTAACAACATCTGAATACAAACACAGTTTATGAGAGATAAGATATTGACGTATCTCAGGTTTCAAACCTCTTAAAAACATTCGCGTCATTCTCTCTTCATTATCAACCAAATGGGATGCAAACCGGGACAACTCGGCAAACTTGGCTTCGTACTGCGACACAGTCATGTTATTTTTCTCCAGCTTGATGGACTCTACCTCTTTCGTCTGACGAATACTTTCGTGAAAGTACTTGTCGTTGAAATTTCTTGGAAATTCTCCCAAGACATCTTCAGTGCGGCAGGTTGAGTACGCTTTACAGATTCTCACCAATAATCTGCCTCTGCCCGCAACATGAAGGTGGCAAAGGGAAACTTTTGCTCCTCGGAGCATCCCAAGACATCAAATATCTTGTTGATCTGTTTAATCCACTTCTCCGCCTTAAGTGGTTTTAGCTCTCCAAAAAACTCCGGTGGTCCCAGTTCCTTAAACTGCTTAGCGGTGACTGTCCGAGAGTTGCCAGTATTTTTACCTGTATTTTGGATAGGAGCCGCTCTTGCCTGATGTTGCATGAATTGCATAAAGCCTCTGAACATTCCATCGTTCATCATTTGGTCAGTGTTGTTGTTTTCCTGAGGAATGTCGCCTTCCTGATGCACATTATCCTGATTATTGATCTGTAGAGACTCAACGATCTCCTGTGCTCCATTGATATTCTCAACATTCTCGGATGTCATTTTCAAATACTACCACAAAACAAGGGTTAAATAACATATCACATATTATCCCTATACTCTGACCGACCAATTAAATATCAAATAAACTTAGGTAGGTCATACTAGCGAAGGAATTCTCCGTCTCTCCGGCCCCTCCTAGTTCTTGTCTCACATTTCAGTTAGGGATCATATCCCTAAGCTTTGATACCAACTGTGAAGCCCCCAAAATAGGTATACATCACCTATTCTGAGTCATCAAATACATGGTACAAAATTCTGATACAAACTTAAATATACAACATGAGATGTGAGTTTTAATACAATCATTGACTTCTAGACAGTACACAAACTCAAAATAAGTCCTCAATACATTTATTATCACACTATTGAATAGAATAGTGAGGACTATGAATACTATCATCTAGACCGTCACTCCGTTTCTCGACTCGTTCCACCTATATTCTCATTTCTTGAAAAGAATAGTGAAATAAAGGGTGAGCTCAACTAGTCCAGTAAGAAATATTATGACTAAGATAATGCAGGATAAATTATAATTAGTCTTCAACAATGTTAAACTGGTAAAATACAAAAGACATCAAGTTTAACTGCAGCGGAACAAGCAATCCATTAAAAGAATCAAGTAGAGAATAAAATTTACTATCTTTTATGATTTAAAAAGGGTTTTTCATCACTTTTTATCGCTGGGACTCCGCTTAATAAATAATCCACATCATCCCTGCACTACGGCCAAGGATATTCATTAGGGTCACGACCATAAATTATCCATGCACTACGGGCCAAGGATATTCGTGTATTCATTAATGGTTATGATCATGCCAACAACTGTCCATCAATGCACTACGGGCCAATGAGGACTTTTACCACATCATTTGTAATATTACGGTCATGATTACACTGAATAATCCCTGGTCATAATCATACCAAGTCGATTTATGCACTACAGGCCACATATGGCTTTCAACATAATATAAACATGAGGATGATGACAATGATATAAGAATTCAATAAAACAAGTTCAAGAATTAATTTAACTAAGAACTAATAATGTCCAAATTGTTAAAGGCACAGACAGAATATTCCAACAGAATAATAAAGAATGGAATAACAGAAGAATTTCACCAAGTATGCGGTACTTCGCATAGACAGGTTATTCCAACATAATAATAAAGAATAGAATAACAGAAGTTCTCTTCATGAAGACGAAAGAAAGAAATATTACCCCTTACCTTAAGAAGAAGAGTACTGGATGTAGGAGTAGTGAAGTAACAGAATAGTTTTCTTTTTTTCTCTATAATTTCTCTCTCTAGAGTTTTAGTAAATACATAAGAAATAATGAAGGAATGAGTTTCTATTTATAGAAGAATGGACTGCATAGTAACTAATTCATGAACGGTCCAGATTGATTTACTTTTAATCGGACGGTCCATATTGATTTAATAAAATATTCTAATAAAACAAAAACTTTTAAATAAAATATAATATATATTATATATATTATATAAATATATAACATATGCTTATATTGTACATTCACGGAATGGAGATTTTGAAGAAACACGGATGCTTCATCTAACAAAAAAAATACACCTTTATATATATAAATAATACAAGTTGGCCGCTTATATATATATATAAATATATATTACATATATACATCCTACTAGTTTTCTGCCCCCGTGACTATCTCTGCCATTCCTTTTTCAGCACATGGGCCCCACATATGGCCCCACTTTTATTATATTAAATAATTTTCTACCGATTATTTTGAAAAAATGGGTAAATGGGGGTCCATAAAATAATCAACATTTACACAAATACTTTATAAAAATCTCCTCAATATTTTTAACAACAGTTATTATCATCATTATTATAATTCACAATATTAATCGATCAGGTCGTTCCCAGGAAAGAGGGGGCTTTCCAATAAGGATTTCTCCCTATTGATGCGCAATTAGGTGACCAAACCTCTCCTTGACAGAATTTCTAGACATCGTTAATATTGTAAATAATAATATTAATAATTTTGTCGTCTCAATTATTAATTTAATAATATATAAAATATTAACAATAATTGAATAAAACTGAATGACTTCTCTCGTAAGCATCAATAATTAATACCGTGTGCTACTATGCAACCACGTGTATTACTGTACTTTTACTACCGAGTAGTTCAACAGTATTAACGGTAAAACTTCCGCCGTTATTATCAATAAAATATTTTTGTCGTTTTCTCAATCCGACAATAATTCTGTTGTGGGTTCCACCAATGATTGTGCCGTCGTACGAATATTCTCTGTTAAAACGAATATTCCCCGACCAATCGAATATTATATAACAACTTGCGTACTTTGCAAAATTTATAAATATTACCCACAACTGAAACATTATATCAAATTTATTCCATAATATTTAAAAATGATATTTATAAAAAAATTTATTTTTATTCATAAAAACTGGGGTCTTACAAAATGGTAATAGAGACACTTTTTATTAAACTTATTACTCAAAAGATTACAGAAAAACTTCATGTACAAAGAAGCTCAATTCTGACTTGGACACCATTTTCTCCTTGCACCTTTGCAACTTCTCTCACCATTGAAACCTCGAGGCTTCCTTTGTACAAACTGAATATATATTACAAGAACCCCAAAGCCAAACTATACTTGTATATCGATTACATACAAATGATTTAGAAAATAGAAGTTTTCCAACTCAAAATAATTTAATAACTATACAATCAATTGTTGGAATAGAAACAAATAAGCTCTTTAATATTTTCAGTAATGAATTTCAGCTTCAAGTGTCGTATCCTCTTTTGCTGAGCAAGTTGGATATATATATATATATATATATATATATATATATATATATATACACACACACACACGGTTCGGACAAAACATAGTCAATTGATATTGGTTTTGTCTTGGACAAAAGAATGTACCCTATCTAATGTGTAAGACCCCGAATTTTATGAAATAAAAGTATTCAATTTTTCTTATAATTATTATTCAGTAAATGGTTAAATTGATAAAAGTTTAAAGTTAAGGGTGATATATATAAAATTTTCAAAATACGCAAGTGGTTATAAAATACTCATTTCTGTTGGGGAATATTCGTTTGGTCGTGGAATATTCTTGTTATCGAGGAATATTCGTACGACAGCGCAACCATTTGTGGGCCCCGTAACAGAATAACTGTTGGATGAAGAAAATGAAAATTTTGACTTTTTATAAATAACGAAGTAGTTGTTACTGTTAACACTGTTGGAATATCTGGTAGTTAAAATACAATAATACGCGTGGTTGCACAGTAGCACACGGTATTGCACAATATTTTTGAATTATTGATTCTTACGTAAGAAGGCACTACTCAATAATTGTTACAGTAATTGCTATTCAATATTTTATTTTATTGATTCAATAATTGCTGCGTTGATATTTTATATTATTGTTGTTTCAATAATTGTCACTGTACAGTATTTCCCATTATCAGATCAATAATTCATATTATTTGAATAATATTATTAGATAACATTATTGGCAATGTCTAAAAAGTTCTGTCAATGAGAGATTTGGTCACCTAATTGCGCGCCAGTAAGGAGAAATCCTTATTGGAAAACCCGTCTTTCTTGGAAATGGCCTGGTTGTCATTATTGTGATTTTATAATATTATTTGTGAATAATTAATTATTAATTTATATGATAAGAAAATATATATTTTTATATGGATATAAATGAATGAATTAATGCTGAGGTGTTTTATTAGTATTTTGTCGAAATGAAGAACGAAATTTAGAAATTTTCAGAAAATTAGTTTATTACTTAATTTTGTAAAATCTATAACTCTTTGCGTATAATGAGTTAGGAGATGAGACATATATCAAAAGAAAGCCCTAGAAATAAGATAATTGTAGAAATTAGAATCACCCAAAAATTTATTGTAGATTTTTCGTGGTGACTGTTTAAATGAAACTGGTCCGAAGGACTCATAATTCGAAAAATCAGTGTTCTTGAGATATATTGCGTGAGTTATAATTTTTAATCCGACCGTTGGATCGTTGTTATTGTTGGATATGTTATACATATATAAGTTGAGTACATGTCTACAAATTTTGAACTGTTAAAAATGAACGCATGATTTGTTATGAATTTTAAGAGGTGACTGATTCGGAAGTTATGTTTTATAAATGATTTTTGGTGAAAAATTCTAGAATGAGTGGGCCCCACCTTTGGTTGGTAAAAAATGAGTTAAAATTTTATTTCAAAAATGGTGAGTGAGAATAGTAGCAGGTAAATCCATCAGGTAGCAGGTCAAGTCTGCTTCGGCGTGCTAGCATTTTTCTATAAATAGGGTGCTTAGTTAGAATTTAAAATCACACCAGAAATATAAATTTTCTCTCTCTATATTATCAAGCGTAATTTGTGAGTATTTAGATACTTTGAGAGTTGCTATTCAGTGCAAGTTTCCTTCAGCATCATATTCGATATTCCAGTTAGAAGTACTGCTCTTTTGAGGTAAGGGATATTCTCATTATTATGGTAAGGGATTTTAAGGTTTATTATATATTTTTCACTTTTGTAATTTTTCCAACCCTCAAAAATTTTGAAAAAATTTAAAATGATAATTTGATGGGTTTTCTTGATTGTGTCCAAAAATGGTAATTTTTGGATGTATAGATTAAGAGTTATGAATTTTATGAGAAAAAACTATTTTAAAAGTAAACCCTTATAACTCCTTGTTGTTAACTCCAAAATTGGTGAAATTTTTATTAGGAGTACATGTATATAATAGCAGTGTACCATGTAAATTTCGAAATTTTTGGACAAAAGTATAATTTATGATAAATGTTTAAATATTCGGCAGTTTTGGCCATATAAAAAATAGTAAATGAATTTTAAAAATTCTGAGAAAAATATATGTTCAATATGGGACTATATTCTGCTAAATCCCAGAAAAAATTTTGTTTGTATTGATTTGGTATTTTTCATGAAAATGAACTAGTTATGAGTAAATGAATTAAATATGTTATGTGAAGTAACAAAATTGGAGAATAAGATTTTATGGATTGGGAATCCTATATATGGTATATGCAGATTTTTGATGAGGGTTTTGGTTATTGGTGATGAAATTTTATAAGTTTGGCATTTTAGGGTGATTAAATGCATTAATTAGTAAAGTGTAAACAATTAAAATAAATTATTTATAAATTATTTATAACCCTAATGATTATATTTCTCTTTGACTTGAGTGTAAAGATGGGTAGATTATTGGTATGATCGTGACTATGGGTTCTCTTTGGCCAGTAGTGCAAAGATGAATTTTTAACTCGTATGATCATGACCATTAAATTTATAATTGAATATCTTTAGCTTAAGTGCAAAGGTGAATTGATCAACATGGTTATAATTATTGTTTATATAAATTTTGAAATGATTATATATTTCTTTGAGGTATTAATATCTTTGGCCCGTAGTGCAAAAAATGACATATTGTTGAATATCTTTGGCCTGTAGTGCAAAGATGAATTTTTGATGAATATCTTTGGCCCATAGTGCAAAGATGACCTGTTATTGAATATCTTTGGCACGTAGTGCAAAGATGACCTGTTACGGAATATCTTTGGCATGTAGTGCAAAGATGAACTGTTAATGAATATCTTTGGCCCGTAGTGCAAAGATGAACTTATTAGTATGATTATGAACAGGAACTGTGATTTGGTATAACCATGATCTTTGATGTTTCAGGTAAAGACAGGTGATGTAAATTATTTTTGTCCTGGATGAGAAAAGAAATTTAGAATCACAATTATGGTTATGAGTTATTCACATGATTGTAGACAGGAACTGTTGATTGATGTTACAAGAATAAAACATTGTTGGTGGACTTTTAACATGGAGAAGATAATAGACTTTATGGTCTATTTGACTCTTCTAATGGATTGCTCATTCCGCTGCAACTATGGTTGAAAAGTTTTATCATCTACCACATGTTCTAAATCTCTGATTTATTACTGATGAAGGCTATTGATAATTTAATTATTTTTAATCATGATATTCTTTACTGAGATAGTTGTGCTCACCCTTTTGCTTAACAATTCCTTTCAGGTATTAAGAGTGTTGCCGGATCGAGCGGAGATAACAGGGGAATAGAACGGTGGTCTATAGCTGTTGAGGTTCTGCCTAAATAGTATGGAAATAATTTTATTGAGAACTTTAGATAAGTGTGTTGTATTGTATACGTCACTTGATATTTAATTTTGGTGAACCGAATAGGGTGAGGCGAACCCAATTTTAGAAGGGTGTTTTGCCACTATCATACAAGATGTCTAATCACATACAACCTCGTGTTATCATAAGACATGGTTGTGCACGTCCACTTGCTGAGTATATCTACGAGCACTACCTAAATGATCTTGGAGTTTGGTTGAAATATAATTTTTAATTGCAGACAGTGGAGATAATTATATGTCAAGAGAAAACTCACTATTGAAAAGAACATGATAGTAATCTTCTCATTTTTCTTTGGGGTCTATTGGGTCAACCAAGGATAATTCCGTGGGCATATGATATCTATCATAACCTAGACGCATGGTCTCCCATGAACGAAGATTTTCTTGAGCATTTCCCAAAGATTTTAATTTCTAAAACAGTTATTGACTGTACCTTTATGTAAGGTGCCATTGTGACGTGCTATCCAAGTTGGTGTCCAGAGTCACAGTTGGTATATATTTGTATCAAAACTCACAACATATGTGTTGTTGTATTTTGCACGATAATTGTAGTAATAAAGTTGTAGTTCTTCTGTACCATGTATTTGGCGACTCAGAATAAGATGGGTGATGTATACCTATTTTGGGGGCATCACATAATGTGACAAACGTGTTTTCAAAAAATTGCTTAATATATCAAAACAGGATAAGCAGATTTGGGAGGGAACAACATAGCAGATAACTCAATTTAGAATTAATATTGTGAGCAAGGAAATCGTACATTGCTAGAGTTAGGATTTTGTGTTGACTAAAGAGAAGAGAAATTCACGAAGAGTACGAAATTGATTGATCATGAATTGAAGATGGGAGAAGAACAAGTGAGCGATTACTCCAACGACACGTGGCAGAACTCTTAGAATCCGAGGAACCTTGTTAGGGTAGCAAGGATTCAGAGAGCCTTCTTGAGTGCTTCGGGCCGGTTCAGAGAGAATGTCCAAGTCTACTAATCCTCCAAAAGGTTCAAGAGTCCAAAGTCCAAAAGAGAGCCCCCTTCCCCATTGAGTGGAAGGGGTATTTATAGGATTTTCTAGAGAGTGGTCATGTGCTAGGAATGTGACCTCGGGAAAATTTCAGATTTACCCTTAGTCATCAGAGTAATGCCCAAATCATCCCGCCCTTCTAGCCACCAATTCAATCCCTCAATCAATTTTCAAAATGAGTCGCCTCCACGTGTCTTCTATCTCGGGACACGTGGAATATTGTCTCAAGTCTTGTTTCTTTATTTTCAGCTCTTCCGTCTTTTTATTTAATCATAATGAGAACCTTTATTTGTGCATTTAATTTAATTAGGTCAAGTAAACCCTAATTTTCACATGCGCCCACAAATATATGTATATCTATATGGTATTACATATATATGTATACTATAGGCCACAATGGAACAATGAATCATTTGAGTAGAACTTTTATCCTACAGATTTGAGCTTAATGTGAAATAATATACCCTGACCTTAAAGCATCTCACAAGTAATGTTAACCAACTATAAGAAGAAAAAATATATAATTTTGTCGTATCATATTCAAATTGACATTTAATCTTTTGTTTGATTTAATACCTTATAATCAATATTATATCGACTTCTCTTTCCCTTTTTAGCCAACTTCATGCAGTATATATTGTATTCTTTCTAATTAAGTTGTGACCATATTAAGAACAGTGTGCTAGCAAAAAAGTTGTTCGCTTAATTAAAGTGCATCAGTACAGTAAAATGGACATGTAAAGACAAATAACAGCAATAGAATAGTGTTTTTTTTCCTTCATCAAATGCATCAACCGATTTTCTAACAAATAGCTCAACCACACTAATTGAGAATGACGACGCAGATGATGATGCTTCTGTGGAGGATTTCATGGAAAATTTGGCGTGATTTAGATTTTCTTTAATTATCAATTTATTAGCTTAGGTGTTCTTTGATAGATGTTGGTAATTAATTGTTTGTTGAACTATGACATGTAGCTACCTGTTTATATAAGTAGTTGATTAAAATAAATAATTATTTAATTAATGGATCAAGTTTCTTTATTTTAATAATTTTGTATGATTTTTCATTCATATTTATTGAAATTTATCTAATTTATAAATTTGAAATATAAAAGTGACAATTTTAAACATATTTTAATAAAGGAATTTGTGACGGCTTTACCATCACCAAAAAGTATAAATAGTTTACAAAATTAGGGACAATTGCAATTACTTTACCCATCACAAGAGACTTGTCTATAAATACTTTAACATTTGGTAATTGTGTTGGCCATCATAAAAACCTTCTCAATTCGGTGATTATTCGACCATCACAAACGGATGTAATTGTTTTTGTCAACACATCAGTTTTGTGGGTTTCTGTGATTGTTTAAATAATCACAAATAACTACTATGCTACCGAGATTGCTTCCGCCCTTACAAAAGACTTGTGGGTTTTTGAGATGATCAAAGCAATCTCAAAAAAATTATGTGCTAATGTGACAGATTTAGCTATCACAAAATGATTAAATGTTTCGGTGATTGTCAAAATCATCACGTAAACCTTTCATGATAGGCGTATGATGAGTGGCATTTATACATGCGAATCAGATCCTTTGTGGCTTAAGATGTTGCGTGTTTTCTGTGATTTCATTAGTTTTTGTTTATATTTTGTTGTTATCATGTTTAATTTCTATGAAGCAGAGCTTTACAGATCTTTTCTAGCTTTCAGCGGCATTGACATTTTTGCTATACTGGCGCCGCAGCGCCAGAGTTATACATAGAGCCCGCGCCGCAGCGCCGTACCACTTTGAAGCATACTGGAATCTGGCGCCGCATCGCCAAGGATAGACCAAGGTCCCGCGCCGCAGCGCCATGCCCTGCCTTGGGCTGATGTCATCCTCGAGCTGCAGCGCCGAGACCTCTTTATGGAGTCGCGTCGTAGCGCTACCTCCGGTGTTTTTAACCTTTCGTGGCGCCGCAGTGTGCCACTTGCTAGTTCAGTGCTCGCGCCGCAGCGCGAGTTCCGGTGTCCAGGCAGTAAAGAGCTTTAAATGACCTAAAGAGAGAGGGGACCAGAGACTTAATACTTAACCACCTGTGATAGAAATATTGAGACAGATAGCGTAGACTAGGATTCTTATTACAGTATTAATTTCTTAGAAGAGAAAGAAGCTGTGTTTCAAGGAGGAAGAGTTATTGCATCCGACAACTGCTCAGGAGCTACACGGAGAAGAGAAGATTTGGATACAAAACACTTCTAAACATCTAAACAAGAGTTTTCTTATTTCAAATCTCCCATTTATTTGTGTATCACTGAGATTGTGGAATGTATTAAAAATGTGCTTTAGCGTACACAACACGACCATCCTTAAAGCTATTTTATAAACTTTTTGCTATGATTTTTTTAGTATAAAAATGAATGTTGGCCATCATAAATAACCATTTTTTTAATGGTGTTTTTTTAGTTCTAGCATTACCAACTCACGTGCGAATACAATTAAAGTGTTGAAAGCTTAATTTCTTGCAATTTAGTTTACTTTTCCAAAAATAAAATATTTGTGGTTTGTAGTTTGAAATTATAATCGTTAGATGCGCGTTTCTTTTATATATATATTTATTCACAAAAAAAGACAACTATTTATTTATTAGTATTTTTATGTTAGCTTGATAATTGCACATGAAGTAATGATAGGAATACTAATTAGCAATTATAGCCAGATCTTGGGTTCGAAGACGCAATCAAGGTATAGAATGTGATAAACAAAAAAAAGGAACATTTATAATTTTTTGTACATTTTTAGAAAAAAATATAACAAAAGTACATTCAAAAAATATTTACAAAATTAATATATTTTCAATATTTTATTTATAAAATTAGTGTATTTAGTATCCCATTAATTTAGTTGGGTGTTTTAATGGATTGCTGATGTGGCAAATCAGTTTTGTAATTATGTAACTGTTCCCGATTGTTTTTTTCCGCTGTGACAATTTGAATTGGATGCCAAACTTGAGTAGTCGCGCATTCTCTTTGCTCGGTGGAGGCTCTCTTTGCTTGTGGGACGAATCTTCTTCTTTTTTTATTAGCATTTTGGACAACGGTTTCGAGTTTTCATTTGCGGCAGAGGAGAAAGATGATGGGAAGGAGAGAGGAGGCGGCAGAGGAGGAGACTTCATTACAAGTGTCTGGAGAAAAAAATAAAAAGAACAAATACTGACCGAAAAGTTTTGATTAGGCTTCAAGGGAAACTGATTCAACTGGAATTGGGCCAAGCTGTTCTACTGCCGCACTTGGATTAGTAAATGATAGTCTCTTGCCATCCTCCTTAAAGCTTAAAATCCAGTAATGGTAAGCATGCTGAGCTTTGGTCAACTAAGACTAATCAGAACCAGAAATAGAAGGTTAGTTGTATCAATGATGACAAGAGTAACAAAACCCAAAAGCAAGTCATGTTCAAGGACCTTGAAGCCTTGAAAAACAAGCAACAAAAGTTTCGAGTTCACATATCTGAGGAGGATGATGATTATCTTGATGAAGATGATGAGATATCATATCTCAGAGAGAAAGTCGCAAATCAACTTAAAATTCTTGAATCTGTTCCTAATGCATCTCCCAACAATGACGGATGAAAGATATAGGGTTTGTTTTGGTTGGTAAGTGTCGCATCTTAGGATAAGATTTCTCCTTGATTTAAGGGTTTTTTATTTTTGTGGAATTGAATAATATGATATGTTTATTGTGTTGCACTATTTTTATAATTATTTTATTAATGCACTACTCTTGTAATTACTTACTAATTATTGTAAAGAACCCAAAAAAAACTAATAGCCCAGTTCAGTTCAACTGGACTACATTCACCCGCGAGAAAATAGAGTGAGGAATTTTCATAAAGGTAAAATTGTCAAAATGATATAAACTGTCCTATATATTAATATCAGTCTCCTTTTATTTATATTTTATAATTAAAAATATTCTTAACATTAAAATTTGTTCGTTCGTTAAATCACAAAATAAAAAATTTAATTTGCACAGTAAAAAAATGATCACACTAAAAAATTTAATAATCAAAACTGTCGATAATTCCAATGTAAAAATAATTACACGTCAAAAAAATAGTTTGCTCATCTCAATTAGAAGGAGTCTAAGTTTCATAATTGAATAAGATTCGACTTCTCAGAAGCCAAATTAGACGAGAGAAAAGTTAACTTGGGCTGTGACCTTCTGTAATATCCAACTCCTCAATATTGTCCATGTAAATATCCATCACGAGGCATGGGTCCCCCAACTCTTTGGACCCATCAAATCACAATCCACCCCAAGTACATAAAAATAATTTGCACAAAACCCTAATTCTTTTATTTCTCCTCCTCCTAAAATATTGTGTACGTGAATCACTCTGTAATACCCGAAAAAAAAATATTTTATAATAAAAAAAAAATTACCTTGATTTTTAAACATATTTTTGGATGTCATTTATTTTGGGTCAAAATAGTGGTCTTTAATTTATATGGGCTAATAAATATTAATAAGTGTGGTTAAAATTAATTGGTAAAATTGGGCTTTAAATTAAGTGGGTCAAATTTATAATCGTTTAAAAATTTAAAATTCTATTAAAATTTGGAGAGTTACTAAATATATATTATATTAATTAATAAAATAGGTTTTTAACTGAATAAATACTAAAACCTAATTATTTACGCTACATCTTAAACCAACCAAAAAAAAAAAGGAGAAGGATTTGCGTGAGGCGGCAGGAGGCGAGAAGAGACAAAGGAGAGTGGAGAATCAATTAATTAAGGTATCAATTAATTTCAAGAGCAATTACTTATTCGGTTGATTTTAAAAAGAAATTCGCATACATGAAATTCACGCCTGTGCATGCAATTGATTGGAGCTGTTAGCATAAAGTGAGTTGTATATATAATATATATAGATAGAATGAGTAAGTTCATGTAACTTAGTATACTATATTATACATTATATATATATATATATATATATATATATATATATAATATTATGGAATGAAAGTATGCGTGAGTTAAAATTTGGATTCATGAATGCTATGGATTTAGTTTTGGAGAGAATCATTTGTATGATGTCAGTTCGTGATGTTTTATAATAATAATAATAATGTCACAAAATGCAATAAGTATAATAATAAGATAATTGAACTGACTAATTAAAATATGACAGTAATAATAATGAGATGTTTATACACTATTTCGGAAGTTTAGTGATAAAATAAAATAAAATATAAAGGTTAATTGGTGTTAAATTTAATATTATATAACTATTAAATTTATAATTTATTTATTTGTTTTGATTAGTTTGAACGGAAGGAGTTTAACGAGGTATATTGAGAATATAAATTTGGGTATTGCATTATCGATTCCAGGTACGAATTCCGTACTTTTCAGCGAGACTCATTTATTTTTAATTCGTTCGTTTCGTTATTCGTTTCGAAATTTAGTATTGTCTCTCATAATTATTCCTTGTCAATTTATTGTGATAAATTTATTTTGGCGTTGTATTAGAACTCACATTGTACTCTTTAGACTAATGTGTCATGTCTAAATTTTATTTTTATATTTATGGTGATGTACATGTTAGTATATTTTAGAGACTTGTGTTGACGATTCGTTCGATTTAACATGTACATGTTAGAACCCCTTTTTGTTGATATTATGTCGCATGTGTTGTGACATGGTATCCTTGTTAGAATACCGTAGGGTATACCTGAGCTATAACCACCTGTGGGGGTACCACAGGCATGTCCTCTTGGCACCGAGGCATGACACCTTCCGTGGCGGTGTGATCAGTCCACGGCGTCTCCGTTTTGTGCTCCGGTGGGAGTTGGCCATTTGGTGTTTTGTTGTGGGAGGCGTATGGGTCGACCCTAGTTTCTGTTCTGTTCTGTTCTGCGGATTGATGATGTTTGTGCCAAACACACCTTCCGATTTTGCACGCATCTGGATTGCGCAGTCCGATGTGTGATTGCCTGTGTGGCATTATTTTGATTGCCTGTGTGGCATTATTTGACTTGCCTGTGTGGCAAGGTATATTACTATATTCTGAGCTCGGTATGAAATAACACCCAGCCATTTGATTCAGCCTATCATTTCATTGTGTTAGTTTTGTTCGTTTCGTTTCAGTTCGTTTCATTTCATTTCATTTAATTGAGTTAATTATTTGTATTCTATATCCGTACTGGGCATTTGGCTCATGCTGTGTTTTTCTTCCGGCAGGTAATCAGGGGGATCAAGGGCAAGTGTGATGAGAGCTCCATTCATTCCAATGATTTAGAAATATTCTGTTTAGACTTGATGTGTCAGTTACTTGGAATTGTAATAATTATTTTAGATTGTGGTTTGAGACAGTTTGAGATTTATTATGGGTGACTTGTGGTATTTATCAGTTAATTAAGACTATTCTTTTGGGGCTTTGAGCCTTGCTATTAAACTCATCAGTTTTGTTACGTTTTGAGTAATCTCTCTTTCTATTTTGGAAAAGGGGTGTTACAGAGTTGGTATCAGAGCTTAGGTTCTTTCTTGTAGAAAACCTATTTAGGTTTGACCTGTGAGTTATGGGTAGACTTCTGGGTTAGGTTTTTGTTCTGTTTGATTTTCTGTTCAGCTATTATATCAGCCATATTCGAATTTGTCTCTAATCTGCTTTGTTTATACTCGTGATCTCTTTCTTAGATGGCTCGAAGATCAGCTAGAGTTGCTGGGAGGCGAGGTAACAACAGGGGAAGAGGTGATGGTCGGTCCAATGAGCAACCTAATGATCAGATTAATGCTCAGTTGGCTACCTTGGTGAATCAGGCTGTGAATCAGGCGTTACCTCAGTTAGTGGCGCAGGTTGTACAGGCAATGCAGCAGCCGCCACCAGAAATTCCTGAACAGGAGAACCCGAGAAATAATGGTCCACATGCAAACGAAGAGGAAGTGAATACAGATGGTATTGATCAGCAGGTGGTTCCAATGTATGTGTGGTTGGAGAGGTTTCAGAAGCAGAAACCACAGTCATTTAGTTCAGCTCCAACTCCAATTGATGCAGAGAATTGGATTGCTCACCTAGAGAAAATATTTGATGTGTTGGGGTGCTCGGATAATCAGAGAGTATTACTTGCTGCCTACAAGCTGGAAGGGGATGCACAAAGGTGGTGGAAAGCACTGAAGACAACCAAGGGTGATGGGTATGTGGAGACACTTCATTGGACAGGGTTTTGTGAGGTCTTTTATCAGCAGTACTTTCCAGCTGCTGATAAAGAGGCCTATGCTAGAGAGTATCTATCCATTCGGCAGAAGGATGATGAGTCCATTACCGATTTCATGACCAGGTTCACCAGGTTGGCAGGTTTTGCGGGAACGTCTGCAGGGACTGCAGCAGAACAGGCGGAAAATCTCAAGTAGCGGATTCATTATAGGTATCGCCAACATCTCATTAACACCAAGTTTACGGATGTATCAGCGGTGGCTAATGCGGCCAAGAACATTGAAATGGAGAGACAGGACTTTCGGTCTTCTAAACCGGATGGTAGTCGAAAGAGGGACAGAGATGACCAGCAGGGTCAAACTTCAGTCCAGCATGGGAGAAATCAGGGTGGTCAGTTGAATAGGAATCGTGATGGCCAACAGGGGCACTGGCGTGGTCAGAATCAAAACAGGGGTTATCAGCAGATGCCTCAACAAGGGCAGAATCGTCAGCTGCAACTACCTTGGAATGGTCAGAATCGTCAACAGAATCGTCAGCAGGGACAGAATCAGGGTCGTTATCCGGGACCAGCTGGTGGGGGTAACCCGAATCTTATTCCGATAGCTCCTTGTGCTATTTGTGGGGCTATTCATCCGGGGATGCAGTGTCATAGACTCACAGGTGCATGCTTCTTGTGTGGACAGATGGGTCATATTGCTAGGGATTGTACCGGTCCACGCGGAAATGGTGGAGGTGGTGATAATGGTGGCAATGGAGGTCAGCGTCAGGGTGGTCGAGTGTTTGCCTTGACATATAACCAGGCAGCAGGTGCACCAGGTACTGTTTCTGGTACTCTTTTAGTTGGCAATCGTGAGGCGTCTATTTTGTTTGATACGGGTTCTACTCATTCTGTTGTTGCTCAGTCTTTTGTTCGGCACCTGGGTGTGCCATCTCAGTCTTTAGATTCTGTTATGTCTATTGCTACCCCGATGGGGACTTCTGTTGTTATTTCTGATTTGTATCGAGGGTGTTCGATTAGATTTGGGGATAAGATCCGTAGCGTAAATCTTCTTCCGATGTGTATGCACGATTTTGATGTCATTCTTGGGATGGAATGGTTGGATAAACACCATGCCACTATCGATTGTCAGGCGAAGAAGGTTATATTCGGAGATGTGAAATCTCCAGAATTCGTGTTTCAGGGTTCTCAGCTGAGTAGGGTGTTGAAGTTGGTTTCGGCTTTGAAGGCTGGAAAGTTGGTAGCAAAGGGTTGTGAGGGGTATTTAGCATTTGTGAAGGATACCTCTAAGGGTGAGTCTCGTATTGAGGATGTTTCTATTGTTCGTGACTTTCCCGATGTGTTTCCTGAGGAGTTTTCAGGGTTGCCACCGCAACGAGAAGTGGAGTTTGCTATTGAGCTTGTTCCTGGTGCGGAGCCTATCTCTAAGGCGCCGTATCGGATGGCACCGTTGGAGTTGCAAGAGTTAAAGGAACAGTTGCAGGAACTGTTGGATCGTGGTGTGATTCGACCGAGTGTTTCGCCGTGGGGTGCGCCGGTCCTATTTGTGAAGAAAAAGGATGGGTCTATGAGGTTATGCATAGACTACAGGGAGTTAAACAAGATTACCATCAGGAATCGGTATCCATTGCCGAGGATTGATGACTTGTTTGACCAACTTCAGGGGGCGAAGTATTTTTCGAAGATAGACTTGAGGTCGGGATATCATCAGTTGAGGGTGAGGGATGAGGATATCTCTAAGACGGCTTTTCGTACTCGGTATGGGCATTACGAGTTTCTGGTGATGCCATTCGGTGTGACTAACGCTCCGGCGGTGTTTATGGATTTAATGAATCGGGTGTTCAGGGAGTACCTGGACCAATTTGTCATTGTCTTTATTGATGACATTTTGGTTTACTCTAAGTCTAAGGAAGAGCATGAGGAGCATCTTCGCACAGTGTTAGGAATTTTGCAGAAAGAGAAGTTGTATGCTAAATTCTCTAAATGCGAGTTTTGGTTGGAACAGGTTGCATTTTTGGGCCACGTTGTTTCTGCTGAAGGCATTAAGGTGGATCCTGCGAAGGTTGAGGCTATCACTAAATGGCCGAGACCTACTATAGTGACCGAGATTAGGAGTTTCTTGGGTTTGGCAGGGTACTATAGGCGATTTGTGGAAGGATTTTCTTTGCTTGCCTTACCATTAACCCAGTTGATGAGAAAAGGGACAAAGTTTGTGTGGAATGAGGAGCGTGAGAAGAGTTTTGAGGAGTTGAAGAAATGACTTGTGTCAGCTCCTATACTTGCATTGCCGTCGGGGACAGGAGGTTACCAGATTTATAGTGATGCTTCTAAGAAGGGCTTAGGGTGTGTTTTGATGCAACACGGTAAGGTGATCGCTTATGCTTCTAGGCAGCTTAAACCTTATGAGGTGAACTACCCCACACATGATTTAGAGTTGGCTGCGGTGATCTTTGCCTTAAAGATTTGGAGGCATTATTTGTATGGAGAGACTTGTGATATCTTCACCGATCACAAAAGTCTTAAATACATTTTCACTCAGAAGGAGCTCAATATGAGGCAGAGGCGTTGGTTGGAACTTCTAAAAGATTATGATGCGAGGATTCAGTATCATCCGGGAAAGGCAAATGTGGTTGCAGATGCTCTTAGCCGAAAGAGTTCAGGGAGTGTAGCAGCCCTTATTACACAACCTCAGCTTATTTCGGAAATGGAGCGGATTGAGTTGGAGTTGTATGTACGAAGTTCAGATGGACTTTTGGCGGGTATGAGAGTGGAGCCCTCTCTTATCTCGCGGGTCAAAGAAGCTCAAAAGGAAGATGGGGAGTTGTGGGGTTTGACGCAGAATTTAGAGAAGGGCAAGCAGTCCGAGTTTCGTATTGATGACCATGGCGTAATTTGGTTGGGTGAGCGGTTGTGTGTACCGTCAGATCCAATCATTCGGGAGGCTGTGCTGTCTGAGGCTCATAGTTCTCCATTTTCTATTCATCCAGGTTCTACAAAGATGTATAGGGATTTGAAGAAGAATTTTTGGTGGAATGGGATGAAACGAGACGTGGCTGAATATGTTGGGAAGTGTCTCACTTGTCAACAAGTGAAGATAGAACATCAACGAGCTAGTGGTTTGCTGCAACAGTTAGACATTCCAGTTTGAAAGTGGGAGGATATCACAATGGACTTTGTGACTGGTTTGCCTAAGACTTTCAAGAAGAATGATGCCATTTGGGTAGTGGTGGATCGGTTGACTAAATCGGCACACTTTTTGGCTATCCATGAGGGTTACTCGGTGGATAGGTTGGCACATATCTTTCAGCAGGAGATTGTTAGACTACATGGTACTCCGGTGTCTATTGTTTCAGATCGGGATCCACGATTCACTTCACGGTTCTGGAAAGGGTTTCAACGAGCTTGGGGTACTCGGCTCAACTTCAGTACTTCTTTTCATCCGCAAACTGATGGGCAATCCGAGCGGACTATTCAGACGTTAGAGGACATGTTGAGGTCTTGTGCACTTGAGTGGTCGGGTAATTGGGATGATTACTTGAGCCTAGTTGAGTTTGCTTACAACAACAGCTGGCATGCAAGTATTGGGATGGCTCCTTTTGAGGCACTGTATGGTAGGAAATGTCGGGCACCAACTTGTTGGGATGAGGTTGGCGAAAGGGCCATAGAAGGGCCTGAGTTAGTTCAAATCACTACGGAGAAGGTAGCGGTGGCTAAGGAGAAATTGAAGGCGGCTCGATCACGACAGAAGTGTTATGCCGATAAGCATAGGAGGACTTTAGAGTTTGAGCCCGGTGAGCATGTGTTTCTAAAAGTTTCTCCTTGGAAGGGTATTCGACGATTTGGATTGAAAGGAAAACTTAGTCCGCGTTATATAGGACCATTTGAGATTCTGGAGAGGGTTGGTGAGGTTGCATATCGGTTAGCTTTGCCTCCACAACTAGCTCATGTGCACAATGTGTTCCATGTGTCGGTGTTGAGAAGTTACAATTATCATCCGTTGCATGTGGTGCAATATCCGTTCGATAAGATTCGAGAGGATCTTACTTGTGAGGAACAAGCTGAGGCGATTTTGGATCGTCAAGAGCGAATTATGAGAAGAAAGACAATTCCGTTTGTTAAGGTTCTGTGGAGGAATCATTCAGAGCGGGAGGCTACTTGGGAGATGGAAGAGTCTATTCGAACGGAATATCCGCATCTTTTTGATAATTAGGTACGTTCTATTCTTTTGATTCCGGGGACGGAATCCTTTTTAAGGGGTAGGTGATGTAATACCCGAAAAAAAAATATTTTATAATAAAAAAAAAATTACCTTGATTTTTAAACATATTTTTGGATGTCATTTATTTTGGGTCAAAATAGTGGTCTTTAATTTATATGGGCTAATAAATATTAATAAGTGTGGTTAAAATTAATTGGTAAAATTGGGCTTTAAATTAAGTGGGTCAAATTTATAATCGTTTAAAAATTTAAAATTCTATTAAAATTTGGAGAGTTACTAAATATATATTATATTAATTAATAAAATAGGTTTTTAACTGAATAAATACTAAAACCTAATTATTTACGCTACATCTTAAACCAACCAAAAAAAAAAAGGAGAAGGATTTGCGTGAGGCGGCAGGAGGCGAGAAGAGACAAAGGAGAGTGGAGAATCAATTAATTAAGGTATCAATTAATTTCAAGAGCAATTACTTATTCGGTTGATTTTAAAAAGAAATTCGCATACATGAAATTCACGCCTGTGCATGCAATTGATTGGAGCTGTTAGCATAAAGTGAGTTGTATATATAATATATATAGATAGAATGAGTAAGTTCATGTAACTTAGTATACTATATTATACATTATATATATATATATATATATATATATATATATATATAATATTATGGAATGAAAGTATGCGTGAGTTAAAATTTGGATTCATGAATGCTATGGATTTAGTTTTGGAGAGAATCATTTGTATGATGTCAGTTCGTGATGTTTTATAATAATAATAATAATGTCACAAAATGCAATAAGTATAATAATAAGATAATTGAACTGACTAATTAAAATATGACAGTAATAATAATGAGATGTTTATACACTATTTCGGAAGTTTAGTGATAAAATAAAATAAAATATAAAGGTTAATTGGTGTTAAATTTAATATTATATAACTATTAAATTTATAATTTATTTATTTGTTTTGATTAGTTTGAACGGAAGGAGTTTAACGAGGTATATTGAGAATATAAATTTGGGTATTGCATTATCGATTCCAGGTACGAATTCCGTACTTTTCAGCGAGACTCATTTATTTTTAATTCGTTCGTTTCGTTATTCGTTTCGAAATTTAGTATTGTCTCTCATAATTATTCCTTGTCAATTTATTGTGATAAATTTATTTTGGCGTTGTATTAGAACTCACATTGTACTCTTTAGACTAATGTGTCATGTCTAAATTTTATTTTTATATTTATGGTGATGTACATGTTAGTATATTTTAGAGACTTGTGTTGACGATTCGTTCGATTTAACATGTACATGTTAGAACCCCTTTTTGTTGATATTATGTCGCATGTGTTGTGACATGGTATCCTTGTTAGAATACCGTAGGGTATACCTGAGCTATAACCACCTGTGGGGGTACCACAGGCATGTCCTCTTGGCACCGAGGCATGACACCTTCCGTGGCGGTGTGATCAGTCCACGGCGTCTCCGTTTTGTGCTCCGGTGGGAGTTGGCCATTTGGTGTTTTGTTGTGGGAGGCGTATGGGTCGACCCTAGTTTCTGTTCTGTTCTGTTCTGCGGATTGATGATGTTTGTGCCAAACACACCTTCCGATTTTGCACGCATCTGGATTGCGCAGTCCGATGTGTGATTGCCTGTGTGGCATTATTTTGATTGCCTGTGTGGCATTATTTGACTTGCCTGTGTGGCAAGGTATATTACTATATTCTGAGCTCGGTATGAAATAACACCCAGCCATTTGATTCAGCCTATCATTTCATTGTGTTAGTTTTGTTCGTTTCGTTTCAGTTCGTTTCATTTCATTTCATTTAATTGAGTTAATTATTTGTATTCTATATCCGTACTGGGCATTTGGCTCATGCTGTGTTTTTCTTCCGGCAGGTAATCAGGGGGATCAAGGGCAAGTGTGATGAGAGCTCCATTCATTCCAATGATTTAGAAATATTCTGTTTAGACTTGATGTGTCAGTTACTTGGAATTGTAATAATTATTTTAGATTGTGGTTTGAGACAGTTTGAGATTTATTATGGGTGACTTGTGGTATTTATCAGTTAATTAAGACTATTCTTTTGGGGCTTTGAGCCTTGCTATTAAACTCATCAATTTTGTTACGTTTTGAGTAATCTCTCTTTCTATTTTGGAAAGGGGGTGTTACACACTCTGTCTGTTCCTATTGCTCTTCATCCTCTATCCAAACCATTAAGGTAAAAGAATACCTGAATATCTAGATTTTTCATGTCTTTTCAATTACTGCTGATTTTTCTTTGTCTCTTATATTGTGACAGAATATATTATGAGTGGAAACGGAGAAGCTGCAGGAAACCGCCATGCATGCGCAGCATGCAAGCACCAGCGCAAAAAGTGCCCGGCAACTTGTCCGTTGGCGCCCCACTTTCCGGCAGAAAACATGAACCAATTTCAAGAAGTTCTCCGAGTTTTCGGACTTGCTAACGTTACCAAGATTATAAAACACTTGAATTTTCAGGAGCAGGAAGAAGCCATTAAGTCCATGAAGTGGGAAGCATCTTTGTGGTCTAAAAATCCTATTTATGGCCCTTTTGGGGAATTCAAAAGGTTAGAGCTACAACTAAATTTTCTTAAACAAGAATTAAACCTTCGGTCAGTGCCGCCGCAGCCGCCGCTAATGTTTGACAACGAAGCATGGAGGAGAGAGAATTCCAGTTATGCATTACCAGTTAAGGAAGATCATAATGTAAACTTTATTCATAACAATAATATTAATGGGAACATATCTTTGAATAATAATGGTAGTTTTACTAGTAGAGGGCAGGGAAGGGACTACCAAGAAGTTGGGCCAAGTTTTGTCCAAAACCAAACCAACTGGAGAGATGGACCCTTAATTGGCCAACCCAATTTAGCACCTATCCTTCTAGGAATTGAGCATGCTCAAGCTGTTGGAAGAATTGGGTATAATGGTGGTGCTTTTATGGGTGACACCGGAGCCGGTGGAGGTGATCGTAAAAATGAGTATCCACCGGCACAAAAAAGGGAAGAAGGAAAAGAGGACGATCTTACAGAATTTTATTCACAACACAAAAGAACCAATTACTAGCCCAACTCAACGTACATATCAGGTATATATATTGGTAGAAAAAATATTTAACAGTAATCTTATATATATATATATATATATATATATATATATATATATATATATATATATATATATATATACGGAAAGCTTAAAAGTATAATTCTTAAATAGCATAATGCCTTAAATAGCAAAATTTTATCAAAACGACGTAGTTTTGTAAACACGCGGTGGTATTTTTGTAAATACGCGGTGGAATGGTATTTATAAAAATGCCAACGCGTGTTTACAAAACTATATCGTTTTGATAAAATTATGCTATTTAAGGCATTATACTATTTAAGAATTATGTTCTTGAAGCTTCCCGTATATATATATTCATTCTTATATTGAACTAATGCAGCAGTAGTGACTATTTTTCCTTTTTTTCTTTTTTTATTTAGACTTTGACTACAAATAAAACTCTAAACTTAAACAAGAAAAAGTTTATTAAAAAAAGGTAAAGGAAGAAAGTCCTAAGCGAATATAATTAGATTGCATCTAAATTCTTACCTTCATAGAATTTTACCTTTATTCAATTTTACATTTTTCAGTTATCTTATTAAAGCTCTTACTATGTTTGGATTGGAATAATGAGGGTCATAATAAGATGACTCATTAATATGGAATGAAAAAAATTATACTTGGTTGCGATTGGAATGGATTGAACCATTTTTATTCATTTCAAATTTATGAATTTATTCATTGGGAGAGGGAGAGTATGGAATAATTTATTCCAATTAAAATAAAATGAATCATTCCGCTCTTCATTTCATTCCTTCAATTCAAACGTAACAGACTACATTCAACTTCTTCTTACCTTAGTAGAATCTTAAATTAATTCATTGAATCTGTCAAACTTAATTTGACCATAATTATTTTAGAGTTAAAACTCTTGAGACCAAGAAAGATGTTCATATCTGCAACCCTAAATTAATAGTTACACATCTATTTATAAAAAAGAGACTAATTTATCAGTAATAAATTAGACCCCAACTTATTTATTTACCATTTACCCATGTTGCCCATGAGGCTATATATTACATAAAATAATGACAACAAAATATATCTTTATTTTATAAGCATGATTACTTATTAATATAAATTTTAAAAAAAATACAGTTGCTAAAGTTTTGTCATTTATTTTTGGAGTTTATATATATGTTAATCGGTAGATTAATGTGCATAGTTTTATAGTCACCATATAGAATATAGCCGATTTTAAGAATGCAAATGGTTATTAATATTTTTCTAAGAAATTGGCATTAGCTTACGTACATCAACTAAGAAAAAAAAATATTTATGTAGATTCATCCTGATGGTAGACAAAATAGAGAACTTGGATTAATTTTTTCCTTTTAAAAGGGTTATAATTTAATATCTTTTATCGAATTTTCTTTAAAGAAAATATGATAATTTTATACTCCTTCCTTGCATAATATATGACGTTTTAGATGATTTTATTTGTCCTAAATTATTTGTCGTTTTATATAATCTAGGAGAATTAATTACAATCTTTTTAAAATTATCCCTTATGGAAAATGTTAGAGATGAGAGAGAGACTATGAAATAAATATGGTAATAAATATGAATTTAAGAGTATTATAGATAATTAATATTATATTTAATGTTATCTAATTATTTTTTTAATTTTTGTGTATAACTCTAAAACATCATAGTAATTATTATGGGATGGAAGGATTACTTTTTAGGTTGACAATTTTGAAGTTTTCTTTACTTTGATAAGTCAAAGCTATGTACTCTTGATACAAGTTATATAATCATTATACGTAATAGCTATGAGTAATATATAAGGCTTAATAGCTATGAGTAATATATAAGGCTGTAAAATAAATAAATATTTCGGACTCAATTCGTACTCGTTTGACTAAAAATTCAATTCGAAATATAAATAAATTAAATATGAGTAAATTTTAAAGTTCGATAAATTACTCGAACATTCTCAAATTGTAATTTTCTATTGATACTCGGATCATATTCGTTCGAAAAGTTTAAACTGCTCGGGCTCGACTCAAAATCGTGCTCGACTCGGTTGTTAAATGAGTCTCAATCAAACCTTGTTTTATACTCGATAAATTTTATGAACCAAATCTGAGTCAATACCATTTATTAAGGGTATATTAGTTATTATACTATATTTGGATGTACAATTTTAGGGCGTGCATACCCAAGAAGGCAAGAATATAATTTTATTTATATCAAAAATCATCTTAATTAAAAGTTTAAATCACAATATGCAATCAAAAAATTTGATTAAACTAAATAATATTTTTTTATTGAATTTTGTTTTTAAGAAGTAAATTCGAGAGGTTATACTTAGGGCTATAAAATAGAATGTTCTTTCGTGTTTGTATTCGTTTAAAGTGAATATTATTACATTTAATTTAAGTGGATTTTATATGTATTCGAGTAAATGTATCCACAACTAAAGAAATACAAATACGATTAGATGCGTACTCATAATCGTTTAACATCCGTCCGCCGATAAATTCATTGAATAACAGATATCCAACACTCAATAGAGTGTAAGTTGTTACAGTGACAAAACTAATTTACAAAATGCTATGACAGTGTGGATCATAATTCATCATACATAAGTTGACCTAATGATAATAACTAATCACAATTACCCAAATCATTTTGCAAGTAACTTTTGATAAGATTTATTTTGTCATAAAAGTACTACTTCCTTCGTCTCAAATTAATTGTTCAGTTTTGATTTTTTTAAGTCAAATTGATTATTTTTAGAATTAATAATTAAGCATATATAAATATATTTTTAAAATTATAAAAATTGGGGTTAGTAATAAATTGTATATACTTTCTTTTGGTTATAATCTCTTCACATATATTTTAGCAAAAATAGTAAAAAGATTAGTTTTAAAATGGTTAATTTGATTTTAAAAAGTCAAAATTGAGCAATTAATTTGGAACGAAAGAAGTATTATATTCCATATCCAAATAAATTAACAATGTTTTGAATTTTTTTCCACCATCATTTAACCATTTTGATGGGCATATTTTTATTAATGGTTAAGTTCTACTATTTAAATATGTATTTTACGGGCCCTTCTCCCTCGTATTCAAACCAAGGTTGTTCTTTGGATTTCCAAGTTGTAGTGTTTTCTCTCAAGAATATTTAGGGGTGTAAACGGTATTAAACGGATACGGATACAGGTATATCTGTATCCGTATCCGAAAAACTAATTCGCTATCCATATCCGTATCCGGTATCCGACGGATTTTAAAAATATTATCCGTATCCAGTATTCGGAAAAATATTCGAATACGGATAATATTCGTTACCGTTTATTTTATCCGAATAGACAAATTATTCGGATATCCGAATATCCGAATTCGTTTATCAGTAATCTAATATAAAATTCATTCAAAATATTTACGAAAAAAAATTAAAGTTTAAATCATACATATTAATTAAACACAATTTAATATTTAAACCATACATATTAATTAAACATCCTAATCATAAAGGGAGGAACATGTTAATTGACGTTTTGGGTGAAAATAAAAAGATTCAATAATGTAACTGATACTTTGTTTGATGGATCAAATTGAAATTAAAATCTCAATATTATTCTTTCAAATTTTATTAAATAATAAAAAAGAGAAATAAATTAATATTTAATAAATGAATAGTAATATTTATTGGAGATTTATTTATTATTTATCCTCAATAAATAAATTACATGGTTATAAGAAATTATTCGATTTCATTATATTTATGGATAGTGCGAGTTATAATGTATGTGTGACAACTAGTTAATCTAACTTGATTCAAAATTGACATTGAACTTATTTTACATATTTGGACTTCTAGTTTCTAAATAATTAGGCAAATGAAAGTGATAAATACTCTCTCCACCCAAAAATTCATAAACGTGAATTAATTTATTTAACTCTCCCTTCTAGATTAATTTTAAATTAATTCAGACCTAACACATTTTAACAATAAAATTATATTGTCCATTGCTCCCGCCTCTCGACCGTTGTCCTTAAACGTGTGTGTATATATATATAAATATATATTAATAGCTTATATAAATGAATGTAAGTGATTAATTAATGAATGTAAATTATTAATATATATATGTGTGTGTGTATATTGTGTGTGTGTGTGTATATATATATATATATATATATATATATATATATATATATATGTATATATATATATATGTAAGTTATTAATTAATGCAAGTTATTAATATATATGTGTGTATATATATAATAACTTATATATAAAAATGTATATGTAAGTTATTAATTAATGAATATAAGTTAAAGTGATTAATTAATGAATCTAAGTTATGATTTATTAATATATATATATATATATATATATATATATATATATATATATATATATATATATATATATATATATATATATATATACACACGTATATATTAATAACTTATATAAATAAATGTAAGTGATTAATCAATGAATGTAAGTTATTAATAAATACATATATTACATATATTATATATATTAAATTATTAACAACTTATATAGGTAAATTATTAATTAATAATTTACATTAATTAATAACTTAATTAATGTAAATATTAAGTGTGTGTGTGTATATATATATATATATAAGTTATTCGGATACGGATTCCAGATATCGGAATCCGGATATCCGTATCCGCCGGATATATTTACGGATGGATGTTAAATGTTAATCGAATACGAATACGCCTATATCCGTATTCGTATTTGTTTATTTACGGATACCTTTAAACCGAATACGGATATATCCGTTTTTTTTTCGAATACGAATAATATCCGCTTTTTTTCGAATACGGATGCGGACGAATATGAATTTTCAGTTACCGTTTACAGCCCTAAGAATATTAATAAACTTATACATCCATGATCCAGCAACAAGGCAATGAAAATGTTAATTGTACAATGTTGACTGCAACAAACCGACAACAACACAACACAGTCTATGTCTCCATTTTCCAGATTCAACCAACTTATTATACTTCCTCCGATCTGATCTAAAATTAGACGTATTTTTTATTTTTATGAAATCGATCGACACAAATGTATTCAATTTAATTTTAATATAAACAAACTACAAATATAACTATTGTAGGCTATTTAGCTCTCCCTCTCTCTCTCTCTCTATATATATATAGTCCACTTCTAACGAACTAGAATAAGCGAACTAAGCTCATTCATTTATTACAAGTGGAAATCAACTTTCAAACGTGATTATATTATATAATAATGGAAATTATATTATTTTATTTTCTTTACTTTATTTTGAATTATTTTTTGTTATATTAATTATTTTATTTATATGCTATTATATTTAATTTAATTTAGTTTATGTATTTTAGTTTATTTTATTATATTATATAATATAATAATGGACATTATGTTATTTTAATTAATTCATTTTCAATTTAAAAGGATATAATTAAATAACCAATATAAATACCAATTTTACTTAATCAAATTACAAAAATACAACTACATTTACAACACAAAATTATATAACCACTATCAATACACATACATTCAAAATATCAATTTCACATACCCCATTTATATAACCAATTCATATAACCAAAATCACATTACTGCAATTTAACTAAAGATCGTATATTCCCCAACTGACATGAGATTCTTCAATTTAATATGGTAATGCGACGACAGACCTTTTCCACACTAGACTGATAATAAAAACAGATTACCTGATCATTATGGCGGTCTGGGCTTGGTCCGCGGCGGCAACGGATGCTCCCTCTCTTCTCTCTTCTCTCTTCTCTCTTCTCCCTCTTCTTTTTCTTTTCGCCTCCTGGTCTGCTCGGTCGATTGCCTGATTCTGATATTTAAAAGAATCAACAACCATTTTCTGCATGCATGCGGTCGCAAACTTTTAATGACGCGAATGCATTACAAAAATTTATACAGTCACAGCTAACCTCACCACCAATATTTGCGCCAAATTCTTGGCGGTAAAATTAAATTAGTGACCCCGATCGTAGATACTTTTGATCGCTGTGGAATATTTTCTTATAATGTATGAGGGGGTCAAAGGTAAAGAAATCATGGTCAACACCATGTACACGGTAGTGAATACTTTTTTTCTTAGTTGTTCAATTATCCAAAGCACGTGGAGTTCATCTTTCTTAATTTCCAAACTTTAGTCCTATGTGGTGGTGGTAACAAGACTAGGAGGGTCATCTATTGGATCAATATTTTAAATAAGTCAAATAGTTGATTTAAGCCGCTGATCCATCCTGCTATTTAATTACTCCCAGTAGATCGAAACAAGTTAACTGTCCAATAGATCGGAACAAACTAACTGCTCTTCTACTGATCTCTCAACCCAATCTTCCATAATTTTGTCCCTTTTTAATAACTACCAATTTTACTCGTAAAAACAAGTAATAAAATTATGTTATGGTGTAATTGATTTATTTTTTTTAAAGTCTAGGTGAAATGGAAGAATGAACATCATATATATATATATATATTAGGAGTTCTAATTAATTTGATGCAGTATATATCACCAATTAATAAACTAGATTAGATGTGTAAATATGCACTGTAACAATTGTTTTTTTGGGGCCCAAATGCTCAATGAAACATTTGGAATTCAGTTCTGATATGTCTCGAGTCTCTTTTTTTATATTCTTTTTTTGGGCTCACTAATTTTGTATGATTCACTTCTTAACATGAAAAAAATGAAGGGAGAAATTGAATTTTTAGATAAGGAAAGTAAAAAATTTTAACAAAAGAAAGTTTTTTAAAAAATAAAGTGAGTAAGTAAAAGATTTTAGAGAGATTAAGTGAAATTTTTTCCGCAAGTTAATATAATTTTATAAATAATAACATTATATAATTTAATATAATTGTATAAATATTTTTTTTAAATGAATCAATTTTCATCATAATTTGTATCGTTGAATTATAAAATAAATTAATGATTCATTACACAATTATTCAAATTATTAATCCATTATCATACTCCCTTCGTCCCATAGTTATAGGCTGATTTTCCATTTTGGAATGTCTCAATATATAGGCTACTTACTATTTATAAAGTTTAGTTGGTTCATTATTTTACTTTTATGCTCTTATAATAAATATTCAACCATTACTTTTTTTTGAAGAAACAACATTCAATGTCATTATTTTTATCACCACATTCAATGTTGTTGTATTCTCAATAAAAGAATTCAACTTTTTAGGCTCAATAAATGAATTTGGCATAACATAAACGTTTTGTGATTGGTTGAAAGTTTATGTAGATTAAAAATTCATCTCTGGTTAAAGTTCTATTTTAATGGTCAGTACACGTTGATCAATTAAATTGAGAGTTTCGATGTGATAAGTAAGGAGTAAATAACTTATTCATTAATTCCATATTAAGGGGTATATATGAAATTTTTTTGTTAAAAATGGTCTTAAACTGATTTTCTTAAACTATTTGTCAAAAGAAATCAACATATAACTATAAGACGGATGGAGTATTTGATAGATGATATTGAATGAAAGCATGATTTGCTCAATAAACGAGTCGTGTGATATACTTTGGGTCCCAATTCGGTTGTCACAACTATATTAAAGTTATAGGTGTGATTGGTTATATGTTTGGGGATAAAAACGATACCACGATTGCAATGAGGTCACATTTGGTAAGGTTCAAACATTTGATTTGATTTTTCCTCAAAAACTTATAAATTTTGTATTTATTTTAATGTTGACGGTCAACAAAATGTATGAATCTAGATGGAAAGAGACTTTGTGTATATCTTCTCCAACTCCTCTCACCTTCCTCTTCAAGAAACGTGAAAATTATAATACCCCACAAACAAACAATCACCTCACACATGTTCCTCAACTTAAATAACACATGAAAGCTTTGACAATATTCATCAATTTTCAACATCTAACACCCCAAGTCCCAACCCAGAGGATCTACATACATACATACATACATACATACATACTTATAATATTTAAGCCAGCCAGCCAGCCACCCATCATGCTCCAATCGTCCCATTCTAATTTGCTCCCCCTAAACGAGAACGATTCACAAGATATGGTACTCCAACAAGTACTCAATGAGGCTCATGCCATTCATAAGTACCCTTATGGGAACCGTGCTATTCCCAACAATTCCCCTGAGCCGACGCGTATTATAGGGAAGAAGAAGCATTACAGAGGGGTAAGGCGCCGCCCGTGGGGAAAGTATGCTGCCGAAATTCGTGACTCGACCCGACACGGAGCCCGTATGTGGTTAGGTACTTTTGAGACAGCAGAGGAGGCTGCATTGGCTTATGACAGAGCGGCTTTTAAGATGAGAGGTGCCAAGGCACTTCTTAATTTCCCCGGGGAAGTAGTGGCACACGCTTCCATGCAAAAATTTAAGCCCAATTTGAGCTTTAAGCTCTTGGAAAATCAACAGGGCTCGAATTCGATCCGTGGATCTAATCAACTGTCGGAGGATACTGTTGAAAACTCACAAGTTATGGGATCAAATTATCAAGAATATATGTTCAAGTTGTAAAGGAATATTATATTAATTTGGTTGGTGCAACTCTAGCTCATCTTCATGTAACCATGTTATGGTACTACGTACTGTCTATTTGGAGGGTACTGTACGTGTTTGTTTTTTAATAACTTCCATTGGTTTTTTACATGCACGATTATTAATTTGGCCTAAGAATTTATTTATATATATGGTAGTCATGATCTCTCTTTAAACCTGTTAAATGTTTGAATTAACTTGTGGTATAATGGGGAAAAATAAGTCTACTATCACCTAAAACCGTTCACATACACTCGCATGCATATTTTAATGACCCAGGTACAGAACAAGTGAGCAATATGTTAGCGATTTTATGTGATAGTAGACTTACTGTAATGAAAAATTAGGAGGGGTAAAATTTGAGTATGGTCCATGAGGTTTCTCAAAAGTTTGCGTATAGTGACTGCATAGTATTTGATAACTCGTCTTATAATATTCATAAAATTTAGAGTTCGATCTTTGATGATAACAAAGAGAACGCATGTGTGTGCCTGCGTGCGTCAATGTAGCAAAAAACAAAATTAAAAAGTGCCCGTATAGAGTGACTCGGTCATCCTCCGTGTTGACTACCGTGTTAGAAATTTCTTGGTCAAATGAAAATCTTCTAGATGTGCTTGAAAAGTTTACCATGTCAACTTGAATGTTTTTCCCAAGAGTCCGACTATGAATTAATTGCAAAGATTTTTTTTTGTCAAATTACGATTGTGACTTATATTAATATATGATTGACTATGATTATAAGATTAATCAATTATGTTAAATATTTTTTTCGTCTCAAAATAAAAATTTTAAATGATTTTTTATGCATATTTAGAAAGATGATAAAATCTTATAAAAAAATTACTTAAGGTTAGTAGATATTTAACTTGAGATTACCTAAAATAATAATAAAAATTTTTGTCATGAGACGAATAAAGTATATTGTTAAAATATTATTAATTATAGTTATCCACGTAACTCGCACAACAAAAAATCTATATAAAGTTGCATCCTTTTTTCAATAAAATAAAATTAAATAAAATCCAAGTAGAAGTTTCTTGATTTTGTGTATATTATTCATTATTGAAGGTGTATAATAAATTTTCCTGTAATAACCCTCTCTTCATGCTGGGGGAAGAGAGGCTCTGCCCTTTGGGTATCAAAAGAGCTGCCTTTTGAATACTCCCAAGGGTTTTATAGATTACATCAAAGCTCAATCCAATCTGTATATATTTATACCAGGTTTCCAGTATGTTAATAGATTCCCAAATAAAAGTCTTATTTGCTACCATTTTTTTCTCACACAATAAGATTCCTAATTAATTGATGCTAGTATATAATGACGCACTGATAATTAGTTTAATATTACAATTTAATTATTATGCCACTAGAATCAAAATAAACAATTATTATATATAAGGTTTGCATATTTTATAAAGAGTCAGGCAATTATTGTTATCCAAGATAGACACGAGGCTATGCCTGCCCAACAGTAGTAACATATAATAATTTTTAGAAGAGAAGTTAACATAAATTGGAACTTGGTAGCTTTTTCTTGAATTAGGAAAAATATAAAATTCAAGGAACACTATTTTTACATGAGTTTTTTATGTCCCTCTTGCATGAAGTATTACAATCAACAAAACCTATATAGTACACAAGTATTACAAATATCTTTTTCGAATCAGGATCCTCTACGAGGATTTCCTTGTGAGGGTTTTGTTGTGGGGTTGACAACACATTAAAAAAGAAATCCAACGGCTCGCAAATTTTATCAAGAAATTTAAAAAAATTATATGTAAAAATAAACGCATTTGGTGGCTTCTAATTTTTTATCAACTTGTAAAAAAAAAATTTATCAAAACCTTGTGAAGCCATTGGATCTCATTTTTAATGTGTTGTCAACCCCACAACAAAACTCTCACAAGATCCTAACAGAGAAATCCTCATAAAGGATCTTGATTATCTTTTTCACCCTTTTTGTTAATTTGTCACAAGGAGGAAAGTAAACTGTCCAGATAGTCACTCCCAAGATCTTGAAACTCTAGTATATCAATATGATAATTTCCCAAGCCAGACATTCTATTTGGTTCAAATTGCCCTGCCATGACCAAATCCCGATCATGTTCCTCCTTCCGAGAATCAGAACCTATTTGATCCCAACAAAGAAAACTCGAATCAAAATGAGTTATTCGCGAATTTTCTGAACAACTCAAATCAATTTCTGAAGACGCGATTGCTTCTTTAGTCTCTTTTTCGAGTGGGAAGTTTAAATGTGCCTTATGACCTCTAATTCTTAATGCAGCTTTGTCATAAGCCAGAGCTGCTTCTTCAGCTGTTTCAAATGTGCCTAGCCAAACCCGAGCTCCTTTCCTTGATGAATCCCTTATTTCTGCAGCATATTTACCCCACGGTCGCCTTCTAACGCCCCGATAGTGCCTAGTAATTGCCTTTTCACCCTTACCAACATTAGTCCGAGGAATTGTTATTCCCTCCCAGGTCTCGGCTCCCATTGATATCCATCGGCCTAGACTTGGTAGACTTTGCAACATTTCCACTGATCCCTGACTACTAGGCAGAAGTCCATTCCATAAATCAGGTTCCATTTGTAGCGCCTTATCGGATTCATTTTTGGCAATGAAATTTGCCCAAACATTCTCAAGTATTGCTTCAGATGATGGGTTTTGCTCCCTTGTCACAACCATGTTGCCTGTTAGAAAATCTTGATTTTAATGAACTAGAGAAGTGAAGGGATTGATTGCTAAAGATTTATAGCCATAGGTGGATTAATGGGAAACAGTAAGAAACTTGTAATGCAAATCATTCCTTGGCGGAACTGGAGGAAAATATTATGATTAGACATTAATTAAGAAAAGAGGTAGACTTTTTCTTTTTCTTATAATGGGGTTTGTTGAAATTTAATTTGTGATTAATTAATGTACTAATCATTTGTGTGCATGTATTAATTACTCTAATTTAAGAAGATGCAATGTATTTGCATCCGTGCCTTATGCTTCACACTATAAAGCCTTTTCTTTTCTGGTTACAGTTGTCATTATGTTTTTGCAATATATAAATGACAACTTGAAGTTTATAACAGCTTTTTTTCTTTTGCTTTATCTTCTTAAAGTGATATTACTCCGCCTGGTCACCTTATCCTTTACGACTTTTATACTACCTCAGTTCCATAATGGAGTATATGATATTTTAAATAATTTTTTTTTTCAAATTATTTAACGTTTTATATAATGTAAGAGAATTAGGAACAAATTTTTTTAAATTACACCTCATGAGAAAATATTACAGATGATATAGTATGAGATAAAGGGTATTATAGACAATTAATATTATATTTAATGTTATACAATAATTTCATTAATTCTTATGCACAACTCTAAAACGTTATTACTATATATTATGGGACGGCCGCGTGTGTATTTATTATGAGCCGAAGTTATATATGCACATAAATTCCACCTATACATAGATAGTACACTATAAATAGGAAACTGATAAATAAAATGATATTTTCACATAAAAATCGTTTCTATAAATCTTATAGTGATGACTTTCACCTGTCGTTATACATCTGTAGCGACATTTTTCATGTAAAAATATCAAAAAACATTGTGGAAATATCAATTTCCTATAAATATAGTGAATTTATTTAAGATTTTAATTATTTGTATCTATTCAGTTATATAAGCATTTTCCGTTTAGTAATGAAGCTTTAGCCTATAGTATTATTTTAATTTACTTAATTAAAGGAATATGTGTTTTAAGGCTTTATCATCAAGAATCCATTATATAGAAGTGGATGTGTCAAAGCCTTTGGCCTGTTAATTAATCAACTAATTAAGTTGCTGAACATTAATTCCAATTAGGTGTTGCTTACAAGGGAATAAAGGAAGATATTATGGAATGTTAATTAGTTGATTAATAATTAATCTAGCTGTTCATATACACACTAGTGAAATTCAGTTGTGTTATGTGCTCAATTTTGCTTCTCCAATTAATGTCATTTTCATTTGCTTGGACTGGTGTTTTGCATGTAAGCCCAGGATTAAATGTAGTTTTTTGTGGCCAAATTCAAAACTTGTGTATTTGTAGCTTTTGTATTTCTTAGTGGTGTAAATGAAATTCTACTTTGTTGATGATCAATCAATCAATAAAAAGAAATGAAAAAACTAAGAGAGCCTTTGTGTAAGTACAACTCAATAGCTGATTAACAAGAGCCTTTGTGTAATAAGCAGTTACACGAATGTAAAAGTGTTGTTAAAATAAATATATAAGTGTTCTTAAATACATATTTGTTCTGACAACAAAATTATTATTCTGACATTATCAACCGCTCAAATAAATAACAAACTAAAACCATCATATATAAATGTAAAATAAATAACACAAATTCATTTAATTTTCTTCATTAAAATGTCCAACCCCAGTGTTTCAACATATAAGGCTAGACAAGTTTTGCTGTGAAACAATGGCAATAACAAATTAGAAAGACATGCATTAATCAAAGATCTTGTCAACTATAACGGCTTTCAGAACCTCATCAGCTACAATTTTATACATGCTTTCCGTCGGATGAACCGCATCCCAATAAACATTTTGTAGGGTCAGAACAAGTAGCCAAGCCTTTGCATGTATCCCCTAATTCTACTGTTCCTGTTCCACAACACCCTTTTGAAGTCTCCGTGAAACCTGAAATTAATTAATTCTCATATTAAATATTTTTCCGAAATGAATAATTAAAACAAACCTCTAGGGAAAGTTAATTACTGATCCTTCCGTTTCAAATAATAATAGTAAAATGATTTTTTAAGTCTTCTACGAGTTATAAAATGATTTTGGCAATAAGTATGTAATATAATTTCAATGTATAGGTTGTTCTTATATTTTGAAACAAAGAAAGTATTTTCACGTAACCGTATTGTTTTGGATATTGAACTGCGTGTTCTATGACAGTGTATATGTCTCCGTATGTAGCTTTTATGGCCATGGATGTGTTTAGGGTTGCCAATTTTTGTTTGATCTTAGAATTGAAGGAGATGGCAAGTTTGTTGAGTTGATCATCGCATTTGTTCCTGTTGTTCCTTATCAACTCAATCAGTGGAAAGCAGCCTAAAGGAGGGACACCAACGACCACTACTCTCCTGCCTCCTAGACGATGCATTACCTGCAATACAAACAATAAAATGAGAATATTATATACATATATATATATAGTAATAGTGAAGCAATTTAAAAGAGAAAGTGTATTTATTTTTAGGTTAGATTGGGTTGGGTTGGGTTGGGGTGGGGTGTGGTGGGGAATGGGATAATTAATGATGAATAATTAACCGGGGATGAAGCTAGAAATTTGTAATAGGGGTACAAAATGTGGGCAGGAATTTTTCAAAATATTATGTATATATAATTTAAGTTACACAAGTTTCTTTTAATTAGGAATTAACAGTAATAAAATTTACTTTTAAAAGTATTTTATGTAAATCACATGTAGGGATGCCAGCAAAATTATTTAAATTTGAAAGGGTTGAGCATAATTTTAAGAAATCTAAGTGGGCAACCCCAGGCCCCAACTACTCTCCGTCTCTGAATTATGTCGGAGTCTAAATTTTATATATGTTGCACTCTTTGTTTCATTTTTTTCACTCATTAGAACAACCTTTTAAAAGATCCTTTTTCTTTTTTCTTTTTTTTTCTTTTTTTTTGGGGGGGGGTGGGGTGGTGGGAGGAAGGGGGGAGTAGGGGTACTTGAGGAGGGTTGAAAGTGTTTTTTTTTCTTTTCCCGGCAATCCAATCCAAATTATATATTGACCTAACCTATTTAATTCTACATTGTGGAAGTACTTATGTACCCCCATTGTCATATGTTATATATATATATATATATATATATATATATAAAGCAAAAGAAAATAAAGAAGAATGGCCGAGAGAGAGAATACCTTAATAGCACGAAACATGCGAGAAATTAAGTAATTCTGGTATTGTTCAACCGTGAATTGCTTTGTCCGAATAGATTCTTCAAAGTAGTTATGGATGAAGTCATTTGTACCAAAACTTAATATAAATAGAGCATTTTCTATGGTTTCTGCAGCCTTTTTTTCTCCCACCAGTTGCCTCAGGTGGATCTTATAATGCATCAGATACTCCACTTGTTTCGAAATAGATAACACATTCTTTTATTTAGCAACATGCCATCAAAATGAAGATAAGTTAACATATTTAAATAATTAAAAAATTAATAGCTATATATGTCCAAAACATGATGGGAGTTCTCAATGTGATCAATAATTAGCTAGGCCGGATCACTTACAGTGAGATTGGCAGTAAGTTCATCATAACCAGAACCTGCTGATGCAAAACTAACCCCATGCAACAGATCTTCCTTATCGATATTTGGTTCAAGAAATCCTCGAATTATATTTTTATAACCAAATGCCTCCGCTACAAAAATGTATATATTAAACCAAAACATGCAACTTGACTTGAGGTTTATTTAATTAAATTAAGTCAACATTAACGTACTTATAGATATATTCCATAAGTAGTACTACTTTTGCGAAAACTGTTATATGTAATTAATCCTCCCTCATTTCCCTAAAAAAGACAAAGGAATCAAGTGCATGCGTGTGTTGGTAAAGATAAATGCAACAAATTAAAAGCTTCTTTTATTATTTAATATTTTACCTATGAAGTCTGTTGCAAGTCTTCCATTAGTGAACCTCCCAGTAGAGCTCCTATTAAAGAAGTCCTTCCCATAAGGTGGGAAGTTACTTCTAGTGAGAGTGGCAATGTGGTTATTGTTGCCAGGATCAACACTAGAATCGCCAAACACCAAAATACATGTCATATTACTCTTTGCTGCCACTTTTCTTAGCTGCCGAACTATATCATCGTCCATAACTCGCGCTTGACGTGGCATCACCGCCACTGACAGAATCACCACCACCACCACCATCACCACCGCCGTCCTCATTCTGCCCGTTACTATTACCCAACCACCTTCAAACTCAGAGAAAATGTGTCTAAAATATTGAAGAGGTCAAATACTTGATTCTCAGATGTGAGAAATATATAAACACGTAAATATATTATTATTTAATAGGGCAGAGACGCTTTAGTTGTGTTAGGTTCGAGCATTTAAGGTTTTTTGTACAAGAACAGGTGATAATTTAGTGTTTTGAATGGTTTGTGGCTATTTTGAGCAAAGGCGTTTAAAGTCTTGCTAGGTAGAACGTACTGCATCAAAAGAGTTCATTATTCATTATTGTGCGTCCCCACTTTCCTATCCCCTCAATACAGTTTGGATCTGTCTTCCGTAATGCTGTAAAATTAACCGAACACGGTTCCATATAGATTCGTACTCGTTCGGTTAAAAGTTCGATTCCGGCTATGCTCGAATTATTAATGATTCAAATATGAATAAATTTTAAAATTTGATAAATTACTCGAATCTTTTTAAATTATAATTTTTTATAAATATTCGGATCATATTTGTTCAAAAAATTTAAATTATTCAAACTTGATTAGAGATCATGCCCTACGTACAAACAGAAAAAGAACCTGATCTAGCAAAAAGTTGTATCTGTCGAAAAAGAACGAATTTTTATTCAATGCAATAAATATAAAATTTTCCTATACTAATTGTATTAAAAAAAAATTGCAACCACGATTTTCCATGATTTTTAGTTGTCCCGTGCCTGTATATTTTTATATTCATGTTTTAATTTGATTAGCTAATTATTATTGGGATTAAGTTTTTAAAATTTATGACATTAAACCTAATGTCTAAATATTTGTAAACAAAATCTTTTGACACCAGATTTAGCATTTTTTTAACAAAAGAAGTCACACGACTCAAAATAAAAGGACAATTATATCTTTTAAGGGTATATAACCTTTATATTGGCTATGATTTTTTCACATTCTCTTCTTCATGTCTATAGTTTTTTTGGGTTAATTGAAAAATTTTTCCTTTCATAAAATTTTATTTTTATCCTCAAAGTACCAACTTTTTCATTTACGTTCCTTTTAAGTTTAAATTTTTTACAAAATTATTCACTTTTTAACATATTGGCGAAATTATAGGTTGGAATCATTCACATACATTTCTGAAATCATTGGTAATTATGTTATTTACGACTCATATAACGTATATATTGTAATATTCATACATTTGAAATTGGTCAAATGTTTAGCCAACTATATAAAACATGAGTTTTGACTTATAATTTCAATAATATGTTAAAAGGGAATATTTTTGTAAAAGAATTAAACTTAAAAGAATACTATTGAGAAATTTGATACTTTAAGACTAAACGTGAATTTTTGTGAAACTTTAAGGGATACTTTTATAGTTAACCAAATTTTTTTTATGTTTCCAAAGATATTTAAGGTTTTTTTTCAAATTGAGCAATTAAGTCTTTTAAGGGATATATATATACTAGTTGGGTCCCGTGCCTCTGGCACTGTATGGACAATATGATTTATCTCAAACTTTGAACGACCAAAATAATTTATTGAGTGAGCGGAAAATTTAAAGTCATTTGTATTTTATTAAATTATTATTAGATTATTAGATAGATAGATATATTTTATTAGATAGATGTATGAACGGTGGGATTTATCTCAAACTTTGGACGGTCCAGATGATTTATTGAGTGAGCGGGAAATTCAAAATTATTTGTATTTTATTAGATAGATGGACAATATGATTTATCTCAAACTTTGAACGACCAAAATAATTTATTGAGTGAGCGAAAAATTTAAAGTCATTTGTATTTTATTAAATTATTATTAGATTATTAGATAGATAGATGTATTTTATTAGATAGATGTATGAACGGTGGGATTTATCTCAAACTTTGGACGGTCCAGATGATTTATTGAGTGAGCGGAAAATTCAAAATTATTTGTATTTTATTAGATATATATATATACACACACGCGATCCGGATCAAGTGCATATCCCTTATTTTACTCACCCGTGCTCACCCCCCTTTAGTGACGGTTCGGTCATACAACGTCTGTCGTCTATACTTTTAGCGACGCTATATGTTGTCCGTCGCTAAAAGTATAGACGACGGTTGTATGACCGAAACCGTCGCCGGGTACATCGCTAAAGGGGGGTGAGTACGGATGAGTAAGATAAGGGGTATGCACTTAATCTTTGCTCTCTCTCTCTCTCTCTCTCTCTATATATATATATATATATATATATATATATATATATATAACTTCCTCTATTTTTTTTTCTTTCTTACGCACCAACTACGTGTATGTAAATTTTTTACTTTCAAAGATATTAAAGAGTAAAAAATTTCAAAATACTCTTGTTCAAATCAATTATTACACATTTCAAAACCTTTAATTTATACACTTCAAAAAAAAAGACTTATTTTCGACGGAATATTCTGTCGGAATTAAGTCTATTCCGTCGTATATACAGTCCTCAAAAATAAGGTCCGTCAAAAAATTCATTGACAACATGTTATGACCTACGGAATTATATTACGACGTAATTCCGTCGTACACAGAGTATTTACGAGCGAATAAGTACGACTAAATGATTCCATCACAAATAAATAGAAGTTAATTCCAATGGACTATTAATCCGTCGTAAATACTTTCTTCCGACGAAAAATTGAAAAATCTAAAGATATATTAATTACTATTGAAAATAAAAAGGGGGTTATTTTCGAAGGAATTTTCGTTGAAAATACCTTATTCCGTCGAAAATAAGTTTTTTTAATACTTTTTTTGAAATTTTGAATTCCAGGTATTTAAACCCAATTTTTTTGTATCTACAACATGTCAACCTATTTCAGCCCAATAATAGTAATATATTCTAGACATTCAACATATAGCAAAAAACCTATATATATAAACCTGAAGTACTGTCCAATAATCATCAATTAAGCTAACAATGACATATATATAAACTAACAATTACAAATTGTGACGCCCCCAAAATAGGTATACATCACCCATCTTAAGTCGCCAAATACATGGTACATAAATCAAATACAACATAATTATACAACTGTCGTGTAAAATACGACAAAACATAAACTGAGAGTTTAAACAAAAATATTACCTTCTAGACAATATCCACTCTCAATGGAGTCCTCATAGACAGTATACAAACTCAAATTCAGTCCTCATTACATTTATTATCATACTATTTAACAGAATAGTGAGGACTACTAGCTAATACTATCATCCGGACCATCACTCCGTTTCCCGACTCATCCCAACTACGTTCTCATTTTCTAAAGAGAACAGTGAAAGAAAGGGTGAGCTCAATTTACTTAGTAAGAAATATTATGACTAAGATAATGCAGAATAAATTATCATTAGTCTCCAACAATGTTAAACTGATAAAATACAATAGATATCAAGTTTAACTGCAGCGGAACAAGCAATCCATTAAAAGAGTCAAGTAGAGAATAAAATCTACTATCTTTTATGATTTAAAAGGTTTTTCATCACTTTTATCGCTGAGGCTCAGCTTAATAAATAATCCACATCATCGAATCACCCCTGCACTACGGCCAAGGATATTCTTTAGTATCACGACCACAAATTATCTATGCACTACGGGCCAAGGACATTAGTGTATTCATCAATGGTCATGATCATGCCAACAACTGTCCATCAATGCACTACGGGCCAATGAGGACTTTTACCACATCATTTGTAACATTACGGTCATGATTATACCGAATAATTCCTGGTCATAATCATACAAAGTCCATCTATGCATTACAGGTCACAGATGACTTTCAACATAATATAAACATGAGGATGATGACAATGATATAAGAATTCAATAAAACAAGTTCACGAATTAATTTGTCCAGGAACCAATAACGTCCAAATTGTCAACATGATACTGCTTTGTAGAGTAAAATTCAAGAATGTTCAGAAGAATATTTTCATAAAAAGATACTGGATGAAGCGCAAATATTTTATGGAGTATAGAAGTCAAAACTTTAACCAACTGAGTATATTAAATAATAGAATAACAAAAGAAATCATCATGCATGCGGTACTTCGCATAGACAGGTTATTCCAACAGAATAATTAGTAACGGAACCAGGTCAGGCGAAATTCGCACCGACAGGATGTTTCAACAGAATAATAAAGAATGGAATAACAACAGAAATCACCATGTATGCGGTACTTCGCATAGACAGATTATTCCAACAAAATAATAAATAACGGAATCAGGTCCGGCGTAAAACGCACAGACAGGATATTCCAACAGAATAATAAAGACGGAACCAGGTCCGGCGTAAAAAGCACAGACAGGATATTCCAACAGAATAATAAAGACGGAACCAGGTCCGGTGTAAAACACACAGACAGGGTATTCCAATAGAATAATAAAGACAGAATAATAGAAGAATGTCATCAAGTATAGGGTAGACCGCGTATATAGGTTATTCCAACAGAATAATAAGAAATGGAATAACAACAGTTCTTTTCATGAATAAGAAAGAATAACACCCCTTACCGTAAAAGAAACTGGATATAAGAGTAGGGAAGTAGCAGAATACTTTTCTATAGTTTCTCTATAATTTCTCTCTCTAGAGTTTCAGTGAATTTGTAAGAAATAGTGAAGGAATGAGCTTCTATTTATAGGAGAATGGAAGTGCACTGTTCATGAATGAAATTATTTTGAAGAATCACGTATCAAGGTTTTGATATCATACCAATGCAAATGTCAATCAACTAACCAATAGGATTCAAGTAAAAAATTAAAATATAAGACATATATATATAAACACATGCTAAATATATATATATATATATATATATATATATATATATATATATATCCACCACTTGATTTTTTTATCCCCCCATAACCAACATCAATCCTCCACCCTCCCAAAATCACTTTCACTACACTCTTACACATCATTATCACACTATCACTTTTCCACCAATTTCCACTCACACACACATCACACACCTATCACTTTCACATATCATTTTCTCCCACCATATACTCAATACATACATATACTTCCATACGTATACTCTTTCTCCCTCCATTTCCAAAATCATTTTTCCAACACAAATGGGCCCCACATATGGGCCCCACTTTTATTATAAAAATTTTCTACAGATTATTTTGGAAAATGGTTAAATGGAGGTCCATAAAATAAGCAAAACTTCATAAAAACCACTTTAATAATTTTAACAACATTTATCACCTTTATTATAATTCACAATATTAATCGACCAGGTCATTCCCAGGAAAGAGGGGGCTTTCCAATAAGGATTTCTCCCTATTGGCGCGCAATTAGATTATCTAACCTCTCCTTGACAGAACTTTTAGACATCGTTAATATTGCAAATAATAATATTAATAACTTTGTCGTCTCAATTATTGATTTAATAATACATAAAATATCAACAATAATTGAATCAAATAACGTGAGATACTATGCAATAATTACTATAGCAATAATTGAACAAAACTGAATGACTTCTCACGTAAACATCAATAATCAATACCGTGTGTTACTATGCAACCACGCGTATTACTGTACTTTTAACACTAGGTGTTTCAACAGTTAACGGTAAAACTTCCGCCGTTATTTTCATAAAAATATTTTTGTCGTTTTCTCAATCCGACAATAATTTCGTTGTGGGGTCCACCAATGACTGTGTCGTCGTACGAATATTCCCTGCTAAAACGAATATTCTCTGACCAATAGAATATAATATAACAACTTGAATACTTTGCAGAATTTATAAATACTACCCACAACTATAACATTATATCAAATTTATTCCATAATATTCAAAAATGATAATTATAGAAAATTTATCTTTATTTATAAAAGTTGGGGTCGTACACAAATGATCTACTAACTCATCAACAATGTCAAATATAATCTAATTTTCTAAAAATTATATACAATATGATTTAAAACACTTTTACAGATGCAACTAGACTACAATAAGTACAAATGATCTATAAATGAGTAATAAACTAGTATGAGGGATCATCATCGGGAGGTGGACGACAATGCTACTCTGGTGTATGAAAATCATCATCGTCGTCCCCCCGCTCGCCATCGTCAGTCCCCTCGCCAACACCACCCTGTTGATAGAATTAAAAATAAAAATCATTAGTCCGTATATATGTGAAAATTTAAAAGATGTTAAATGAAAATAACATAAACATGCAGAATACCTGAGTAGGTGTGAGCTGACGAAAAGCCTGCTTTAAGAGGGTAACCACTATCCGGAGCATCTCGCCGCCCAACGTGTCGAACTGCTCCTGCAGTAAGCCCGTATTCTTTACGGAGGCCCTAGCTAAAACCTCTTGAACGAGCTGGTGAAGACGAGACCTGCTAGGCAACTGTTAGCGATAAAAAGTTGGATCGGTATGGAACCTATCCGACACTGCAGTTATCAGCATCTGGAATAACATGTCGTCCAAGCCAACGCCCGTATGAAATGGTCCTATGGGTTCTCTCGGACACTAGCGCTGGCTAGATCCTGCGAATATATATATATATATAATATGGTTGTCATCAATAATTTATAAGTTCTGATAAGTTATGAGAATTCCGTAAAACATGAAGAATTAATATTATTACCTCCAGGTAGTGTATATGCGGGTATCCTCGGCAGGCCCACCACTCGATACATGTCGGTACTACTAGTAGGGGGATCTTGAGACTCGACCCATAGCATCAGCTCCTCATCTCGAGATAACTCAATCTGTGGACTGGGGATGGTGAAATCTAATGGCTCAAAACCTCCTAGCAGCCTCCAACTCAGCTATACGCTCGTTCCGAAACTTATGAAATCGGTCCTGTAATTTATATTGTATACGTGAGTTTTATATCATTTTATTTTATTTTGTGATTATTGAGATTACTAAAAAGTAAGTAGTTTTACCCGTATAGCTAATATTGCCTGAGACAAAGTAGGCTCCTCCTTAGGCGTGTGGGCCCCTTCCCAAAACTCTAACATAGTCGAAGCTCTGCCCAAGGTCCTCCCTAAGGCCTAAAATAGATACAATCATAAAATAGTTATTAATTATCATTCGTGTTAGAATTTGATAAGTTATTTATAAATACATTACAGTTACCGTCTTTGCCTCCTCAAAAGACTGCGAGCCAGTCCTGTGTACTATGCGGAGCTTGGTCCTGTTCTTCTTTGCCTGCTCAGACTTCTTCTTGAAATCTTCAGCCTCCTAGTGCGCACACATAGCCTGTCATATGGGATCGGAGACTATGTGGGGCTGGTGAACTATGATTGTGGTCCCGAGTTGGTCATCAACTACCAGGGTTGCCCGACGTCGCAGTTCATATAGCCAGCTGGAGTAACTCGCAGTGACATGGTGAGTAATCTGTAAGACCCCAACTTATTATAAATAAAATTGAATTTTCTTCTATTCATTATTCTAAATTAATAAGGTATTAATTTGATATAATGCTTTGGTTATGGGTGAAATGTGCAAATTTTACAAAATAAGCAAGTGGTTATAAAATATTCTTTTTATCGGGAATATTTGTACGACGACACAGTCAATTATGGGCCCCATAACGGAATAACTTTCGGATGAAGAAAATAACAAAGTTTGAGTTTTATAAATAACGGCGTAATTGTTACCGTTAACACTGTTGGAATACATGGTGGTTAAAATACAGTAATACGCGTGGTTGCACACGGTATTGCATAGTATTGTTGAATTATTGATTCTTACGTAAGAAGGCACTACTCAATAATTGTTACAGTAGTTACTGTTCAATATTTTATTTTATTGATTCAATAATTACTGCGTTGATAGTTTATATTATTGTTGTTTCAATAATTGTCACTGCACTGTATTTTCCATTATCAGATCAATAATTCATATTATTTGAATAATATTATTAGATAAGCATTTATTGGGAATGTCTAGAAAGTTCTGTCAAGGAGAGATTTGGTCACCTAATTGCGCGTCAGTAAGGAGAAATCCTTATTGAAAAGCCCCCTCTTTCCTGGGAACGGTCTGGTTGTCATAATTGTGATTCTGTAATATTATTTGTGAATAATTAATTATTGATTTATATGATAAGAAAATATTTATTTGTTGTAGATATAAATGATGGATTTATTTATTTTATGTGGTTATAAATGAAGGAATTAATGCTGAGGTGTTTTATCAATATTTTATCGGAATGGAGGTATTAAAAATCATCCGTTTGTGGATTTTGAATATTTTCTGTTTGGAATTTGGAAAACCTCAAAGCTACAAAGTTGTAGAAACTTCAATTTCGTGTGGAATGGATATAAAATTCGTATTTTTCTGATAAACGAGCTATTTTCTATGAATTACTGAAGTTTCAAAAAATAAAATAATTTTTATTAATTTATGGGTGGGACCCACTTTTGTGATTTAAAGCGTGAGGGCTACTAGGATTTTTTCCAAGAGTGGCATGCTGGTCTTTGATGGCTAGCATGCGTAGAATGAAGAATAAATAAAATAATATTTTATTATTTTAGTCTCCTATGGCGTTCTAACATTTTCCTATAAATAGGCACTTAAGTTAGAATTGAAAATCACACCAGAAATAAGTTTTCTTTCTCTCTATATTGTCGAGCATATTTTTGTGAGTATTTAGATACTTTGAGAGTTGTTGTTCGGTACAAGTTTCCTTTGGCTTTATATCTGATATTCCGATTAAAAGTACCATTATTTTGAGGTAAGAGATGTTATTTTCTTCTTAAATGATATTATGTTCTTCAATATCATTATGCAAAAATATTGGTTTGAACATTTTAATCAAATTTAAAACTTTTTGTGTCGGGGTTACTATTCACGTATACGGCACTATTCACCGAAAAATGAAATTTTTTCTTTTTGTCCAAGATGTCAATTATGGTTACTATCTTTGATTGTATCCATGTTTTGATATTTATTTTTGAATTCTGCTTCACAATTGGTTATTATGAAGTAATATTGATCTTGGATAAACTGTTATACGAATCCTTAATATTTGTCCTTCTGTCTCACTGGATTCATTTTCTTTAAAATATGTTTTATCATCCTCAGTCTTAAATGATAATATTATTGAATATTTTTTGGCCTGTAGTGCAAAGATGAATGATTAACTGATGAATATCTTTGGCCCGTAGTGCAAAGATGAACAGGTGTTGAAATGAACATGACCGACTGGTGATATAAATGAATATCTTTGGCATGTAGTGCAAAGATGAATATTTGATTAAAGATGTATATTGGTTGATGTTACAAGGATAAAATATTGATAATGGACTTTTAAATCTTAGAAGATAGTAGAATTCATTCTCTACGTGACTCTTCTAATGGATTGTTATTTCCGTTGTATTTGTTAATCTAAACTTGTTGTCTATTATATTCTATCAGATTTTTTCCTATTGAAGACTAATGATAATTTGTTGTATATTATCTTAGTCATAATATTCTTTACTGGACTAGTTGAGCTCACCGTTTTTTTTCCTTTTTGTTCCATTTTTTTTCTCAGGAGGTGAGAACGTAACAAGATCGAGTCGGGGTATGGAGTGATGGTTCTAGAAAGATGTTTTAGCAATCCTCATTATTTATATAAAATAGTGTATGAATAATTGTAATGAGGACTTATTTGAGTGTTGATATTGTCTAGAAGACAATATTTGTATTTAAACTTACAGTGTCTGTTGTCGTATTTTGCACGACAATTGTATTATTGAAGTTGTAGTTTACTTTCTGTACCATATATTTGGCGACTCAGAAGGGTGTTGTATACCTATTTTGGGGGCGTCACATAATCACTGCATCACCGGCTGTCTGAGAGACGCCCACCTCAAATCTATAATAAGTCTATACCAAAAGTCTAAAAGTTAGGAACAACTAATTTTTTAAACGCTACAACACATGGATAAGGCTTCTATCCCGTTCCTAGATGTGTCTCCTCAGTAGTGCCAACACGTTGAGCACATTTCATCTGTTTCAAGTAAATTTCGGCAGCACCTCCCCATGGTCTCCAAGTACACGAAATAAATTAAGATAACTTAGGTGCTATTTGTTTACATCTGATTGCCTCTTAATGACTGTCTCTTATTCGCTAAGAGGCATGATGCTGTTTATTTTTTTTGTTACCTCTGAATGCATCTTAATCGGTAAGACAGAAAATGAAATCTTAATAATTAAGAGGTACCTCTTAATGAAATTTTTTTGATAATTTTTTTTATATAAACATATTCAACAATATTATGCACTCATTTTTATTAATTGAATATTTAAAACTATTAAATAAAATTTTTCCCTTTAAAATGATAAAATAGTGTCATTAAGAGACAACTTACTTTTTAGTTATCAAATAATTTTTTAGATTCAGACCCTGAAACCATTCAGATGATCTAATTTATTAAGATATCATAATCATTCAGATCTTAATTCTCAGGTTTATCAAACACAACCTTAATCTAAGTATGCACTCGAAGAACATGTAGAGATAACAGCCGAAAATACTCAAAACAATAAAAACGTACCATTTCGTATTGGCACCGGCCTAAGTATGAGACATAACATCCAGTAACAGTCTCAAAATGGGGACTATTTGACATTCACTCTTACTGAGTGAATGTTAAACAGGTTTCTAAGTTCTAAAATATTATTAAGTTTATTGAAGATTGTGGCAAACTAAGCAAATGCTACTTAGTTTAATAAAACTTCTACGTAGTTTAATTAAACTCCTACGTATACTACATGATTAAACAAGTACTACTTAGTATTTAACAATATTTTATTTTATTTATTTTACTTTAGTTGTAGAAGACTAAGCAAGTGCTATTTAGTATTTTATTTTATTAATTTTATTTTTATTTAATTTACTCTAGTTGTAGAAGATTAAGCAAGTACTACTTAGTATTCTATTTTATTTGTTTTATTAATTTTTTATTTTTATTTAATTTACTTTAATTATAGAAGACTAAGCAAGTACTACTTAGTATTTTATTTTATCTTATTTATTTTTAAATTATATTATTCTATTTTAAATTATATTTTTTATTTTATTTTATTTTTTTCTATTTTATTATATTATATTTTATTATAGAAAATTAATTATTATGTTTTATTAGTATCACAACCACAAATTATTCATGCAGTACGGCCAAGGATATTCATTAGTATCACAATCACAAAATATCCATGTACTACGGGCCAAGGATATTCGTGTATTCATCAATGGTAATGATCATGCCAATAACAGTTCATCAATGCACTACGGGCCAATGAGGACTTTTATCACATCATTTGTAACATTACAGTCATGATTATACCGATTAATCCTTGGTCATAATCATATCAAGTCCATCTATGCACTACAGGCCATAGATGACTTTCAACATAATATAAACATGAGGATGATGACAATGATATAAGAATTTAATAGAACAAGTACAAGAATTAATTTATCCAGGAACTAATAACGTCCAAATTGTCAACATGATACTTCTTTGTAGAGCAAAATTCAAGAATGCTCAGAAAAATATTTTCATGAAAAGATACTGGATGAAGCGCAAATATCAAGGATATTCCACTAATTTCATGGAGTATAGAAGTCAAAACTTTAACCAACTGAGTATAATAAAGAATGGAATAACAAAAAAAATCACCAGACATGCGATAGACCGCACAGACAGGTTATTCCTATAAAATAATAAATAACGGAACCAGGTCATGCGTAAAAGTACAGACAAGATATTCTAACAGAATAATAAATAACGGAACCAGGTCAGGCAAAATTTGCACCGACAGGATGTTCCAACAGAATAATAAATAACGGAAACATGTCATGCGTAAACACACAGACAGGATGTTCCAACAGAATAATAAAGAATGAAATAACAGAAGAATTTCACCATATATGTGGTACTTCGCATGGACAGGTTATTCCAACATAATGATAAAGAATGCAATAACAGAAAAATTTCACCAAGTATAGGGTAGACCGCGTATACAGGTTATTCTAACAGAATAAAAAAATGGAATAACAAAAGTTCTCTTCATGAATACGAAAGAAATAATACCCCTTACCTTAGAACAACTGGATATAGGAGTAGTGAAGTAGCAGAATACTTTTCTTCTTTCTCTCTATAGTTTCTCTCTCTAGAGTTTCAGTGAATTTGTCAGAAATAATGAAAGAATGAGCTTCTATTTATAGGAGAATGGACTGAATAGTAACTAATTCCTGAATGGTCCAGATTGATTTACTTTTAAACGGACGGTCCAGATTGGTTTACTATAAAATATTCTAATAAAACAAAATCTTTTAAATAAAATAAAATATATTCTATTTATAATCTAATAAAACGAATAACTTTATAAAAGTATTCTGTTTTATATAAAAAGATTTTACTATCCAAAATACTATACAGGCACTATGCAAATACTATGCATAATAAAATATAATATATTCTATTTATAGTCTAATAAAACGAATAACTTTATAAAAGTATTCTATTTTATATAAAATATTTTCTGTTTTATTACATTAATAATACTAATAAAACAAAACTTCATCATCATTATTATAATTCACACTATTAATCGACCAGGTCGTTCCCAGGAAAGAGGGGGCTTTCCAATAAGGATTTCTCCCTATTGGCGCGTAATTAGGTGACCAAACCTTTCCTTAGCAGAATTTCTAGACATCGTTAATATTGCAAATAATAATATTAATAACTTCGTCGTCTCAATTATTGATTTAATAATATATAAAATATCGACTAATAATTGAATCAATTAACGTGAGATACTATGCAACAATTACTGAAGCAATAATTGAACAAAACTGAAGCAATAATTGAACAAAACTGAGTGACTTCTCACGTAAGCATCAATAATCAATACCGTGTGCTACTATACAACCACACGTATTCCTGTACTTTTAACACCGAGTGTTTCAACAGTTAACGATAAAACTTCCGCCGATATTTTCATAAAATATTTTTATTATTTTCTCAATCCGACAATAATTCTGTAGTGGGGTCCACCAATGATTGTGTCATCGTACGAATATTCCCTGTTAAAACGATTATTCTCCGACCAATCGAATATTATATAACAACTTGCGTACTTTGCAAAATTTATAACTATTACCCACAACTATAACATTATATCAAATTCATTCCATAATATTCAAAAATAATAATTATAGAAAATTCATCTTTATTCATAAAAGTTAGGGACTTACAATCTCTCCTTCTTATGAAATTTCGCCCTCAAAATTAGGTACTGGTATGTCGAAGAGGTAAGGATACCTTGATTTCATTTCAAATTCTAACTCCCGGGTCATTTTCTCAACATCGTGGTTGTGAGACCCCAGATTTTACGAATAAAGATTTAAATTTCTTGAAATATTTTTTTAATATTATGGTGTCGATTTGAGATAATTTTATAATTGTGGGTAGTATTTATAAATTTTATAAAGTATGCAAGTTGTTATATTATATTCGATTTGTTGGAGAATATTCTTTGTGTCGGGGAATATTCGTACGACGGCACAATCATTAGTGGACCCCGCAACGGAATTATTGTCGGATTGAGAAAACGACAAAAATATTTATAAAAAAATTAATAGTGAAAGTGTTACTGTTAAAACTGTTGAACTACCCGGTAGTAAAAGTACAGTAATACGCGTAGTTGCATAGTAGTACACGGTATTGATTATTGATGCTTACGTGAGAAGTCACTCAGTAATACTCAATTATTGCTACAGTAATTGCTGCATCATATCTCTCATATTATTGATTCGATTATTGTCACAGTGTCATCTGCATTATATGTTATATTGTTAAATCAATAATTGAGACGACAAAGTTATTCATATTATTAAATTGCAATATTTACAATGTCTAGAAGTTCTGTTAAGGAGAGGTTTGGTCACCTAATTGCGCGCCAATAGGGAGAAATCCTTATTGAAAAACCCCTTCTTTCCTAGGAACAACCTGGTTGTTAAATATTGTGAGTTATAATATTAATGATAAATAAGCTCGTGTTGATTAAAGATGAAAATTGATAGTTTCATTTTGTTAGGATTATTTGTGTTAGTAGAAATCGACATCTATTCCGATGATAATTGATGTATGGAGGTTATATTGCTCAATCGGGTATTCGGGACACTTTTTGTGTCAGAGTACTATTCACGAGTTACTATTCATGAGTTACTATTTATGAGTTACTATTCATGAGTTACTATTCACGAGTTACTATTCATGAGTTACTATTTATAAGTTACTATTAACGAGTTACTATTCACCCGAACAATATATTTCTTTTCGGTCCAAATTATTTTTGGGTACAATATTATTCCATGAGGAAATGTGCTAATTTTTCAGACCGTTGGTTGAATTTATAATAGTGAATCAGTATGGATCACTAGTTTAAAGTTTTAATAGTGAATCAGTATGTATCGCTGGTTTAAAGTTTTAATAGTGAATCAGTATGGATCGCTGGTTTAAAGTTTTAATAATGAATCAGTATGGACCGTTGCTTTAAGTTTTAATTTGGACCGTCCGTTTAAAAGTAAATCAATCTGGACCGATCAGGAATTAGTTACTATTCAATCCATTCTTCTATAAATAGAAGCTCATTCCTTCATTATTTCTTACGAATTCACTGAAACTCTAGAGAGAGAAATTATAGAGAGAAAGAAGAAGAGTTTTCTGTTACTTCACTACTTCTATATCCATTTTTTTACGGTAAGGGGTGTTATTCTTTCGTATTCATGAAGAGAACTTCTGTTATTCCATTCTTTATTATTCTATTGGAATAACCTGTATACGCGAAAATCCTCTATACTTGGTAAAATCCTTCTGTTATTCCATTCTTTATTATTCTGTTGGAATAACCTGTATGCGCGGTTCACCCCATACTTGGTGGAAAAACCTGTATATGCGGTTTACCCTATACTTGGTGAAATCATTTTGTTATTCCATTTTTTATTATTCTGTTGGAATAACCTACATGCGCAGTTCACCCTATACCTGGTGGAAAAACCTGTATATGCGGTTTACCCTATACTTGGTGAAATTCTTCTGTTATTCCATTATTTATTATTCTGTTGGAATAAACTGTATGTGCGGTTTGCCCTTTACTTGGTGGAATAACCTGTATACGCGGTTTACCCTATACTTGGTGAAATTCTGTTGTTATTCCATTATTTATTATTCCGCATTTATTATTCTGTTGGAATAACCTGTCTATGCAAAGTACCGCATGCATGGTGATTTCTGTTGTTATTCCATTCTTTATTATTCTGTTGGAATAATCTGTCTATGCGAAGTACCGCATGCATGGTGATTTCTGTTGTTATTTCATTCTTTATTATACTCAGTTGGTTAAAGTTTTGATTTCTATACTCCATGAAATTAGTAGAATATCCTTGATATTTGCGCTTCATCCAGTATCTTTTCATGGAAATATTCTTCTGAGCATTCTTAAATTTTACTTTACAAAGAAGTATCATGTTGACAATTTGGATATTATTAGTTCTTGGTTAAATTAATTCTTGAACTTGTTTTATTGAATTCTTATATCATTGTCATCATCCTCATGCTTATATTATAATGAAAATCATCTTTGGCTTACATGCATAGATGGACTTAGAGTGATTATGACCAGGGATCATTCGGTATAATCATGACATGTAATGTTATAAATGATGTGGTAAAAGTCCTCAGTGGCCTGTAATGCATTGATGGACAGTTTTTGGTATGATTATGACCAGAGATTATTCGGTATAGTCATGACCGTTGATGAGGTAATGAATATTCTTGGCTCGTAGTGCAGGGATGATTAGAAGATGTGGTTTATTTATTAAGCTGAGTCTCAGCGATAAAAGTTGATGAAAACATTTTAAAATCATAGAAGATAATAGGTTTAATTCTCTACTTGACTCTTCTAATGGATTGCTTATTCTGCTGCAGTTAAACTTGATGTCTATTGTATTTTATCAGTTTAACATTGTTGAAGACTATTGATAATTTATTCTGCATTATCTTAGTCATAATATTTCTTACTGGGCTAGTTGAGCTCACCCTTTCTTTCACTGTTCTCTTCAGGAAATGAGAATATAGCTGGGACGAGTCGGGGAAAGGAGTGATGGTCCAGAAGATAGCATTAGTAGTCCTCACTATTCTGTTAAATAGTGTGATAATAAATATAATAAGGACTCCTTTGAGTGTGGATATTGTCTAGATGACAATATTCCTATTAAAACTCTCAGTTTATGTATTGTCGTATATTACACGATAGTTGTATAATTAAGTTTGTATTTGTATTCTGTACCATGTATTTGGCGACTCAAGATGGGTGATGTATACCTATTTTGGGGGCGTCACAGTTGGTATCAAAGCTTAGGGATATGATCCCTGGCTGAGATGTGAGATAAGAACTAGGAGGGGAGAGACGGGAAATTCCTTCACTAGTATGACCTACCTAAGTTTATTTGGTATTTAATTGGTCGGTCAGAGTATAAGGATAATATGTGATACGTTACTTAACCCTTGTTTTATGGCAGTATTTGAAAATGGCATCCGAAAATGTTGAGATCATCAATGAAGCACATGAGACCGTTGAGTCACCAACGATCAATACCCAGAATAATGTGTAACAAGAAGACAATAGTCCTCAAGTAAATTATAACACCGATTAGAAGATGAACGATGAGATGTTCAGAGGCTTTATGCAATTCATGCAACATCAGGCGAGAGAGATTCATGTTCGAAATGCAGGTGGAAATATTGGCAACCCACGGCTGGTCACTGCTAAGCAGTTCAAGGAGCTGGGACCGCCAGAGTTTTTGGGAAAGCCATAACCACTTAAAGCAGAGACATGGTTAAAGCAGATCACCAAGATATTTGATGTCTTGGGATGCTCCGAGGAGCAAAAGGTTCCCTTTGCCACCTTTATGTTGCGTGAAGAAGTAGATTACTGGTGGAAATCTGTAAAACGTACCCAGCCTGACGCACTCAAGATGTCTTGGGAGAAGTTCCAAGAGTTGTTCAACGACAAGTACTTTTTCAAAAGTATTCGTCACATGAAAGAGGTGGAGTTTATCAAGTTAGAGCAAAATAATATGATCGTGTCGCAATACGAGGCTAAATTTACGGAGTTATCCCGATTTGCATCCCATTTGGTTGATAATGAGGAGCGAATGACGCGAATATTTCTAAGAGTTTGAAACCCAATATACGTCAATACCTCATTTCTCATAAACTTTATTTGTATTCAGATGTTGTGAATAGGGCTCAGTTATTGGAGCGCGATAATGAGTCAGCACAGCCAAAAGGTAACGACCAACAACACGATAATAATCGTACCGGTGGCAATGGCCATCGGAACAACGATAACCATCGTGGGGGAAATTATCATGCCAAGAATGGTAACCATTTTGGTGTTAATCATGGCCAAGATAATAGGAGTGGAAATTTCAAGAAGAGAAGGTTCAACAATGACGTGAAGATGTCGGCACCAACACCCGTTTCAAAGGAAGGAAAATGACCGTCGGTCGTATATTTTAAATGTGGAGGGGAGGGACACATCAGTCCAAACTGCGCGATGCCATCCAAAGCATGTTACAATTGTGGAAGAGAAGGTCACCTAGCCCGATTTTATCGTGCACCAAAGTTAAGTCCAATTGGGACGGTGGCACCAAAGCCGGATACAGACAAAACAAAGTCGGTGGTTTCAGGAAAAGCGTTTTTTGTGACTCCTCAAAAGTGAGTAATCTGAACAAAGTTAGTACGGGTTAGTTAAATTTTTACAGAGTTTATGCCTTATTAGATATCGGTTCTACCCATTATTTTATCTCTCTTGCTTGCGTTCAAGGTTTAAATTTGACTTCAGAGAAATTAGACTTTGATTTATCTGTTGAAACTCCGTTAGGAGAAACTTTGATTACATGTGTTATCCAAGTCTTGGATGAGGGTCACAGTTTTGAATGATATTTCTATGGTTAATAAATTTCTTGACGTATTCTTGAAGACTTCTTAAACTACCCCAGAGCATGAAATTGAATTTTGTATTGACCCCAGTACAAAACCCATTTCTAAAAACCCTCAAATATTTCTTCAACTAAAATGAACGTATCATGAACCAAAGACATTGGCTCGAGCTGTTGAAGATTACGAACGCACCATTCAATATCATTGTAAAAGAGCGAATGTGGTAGCTGACGCATTGATATTGTCGAAAAAGACGTCCGATCCAATAAAGTCAAAATAGATGAAATGGATTTTTTCTTTTTGGACAATAATTGGGAGAATCCAACATCGAATTCGGAATTACCCTGTGCAGAGCGGTCAACCCCAATTCGATATGGATCGGAGAAAAATGATTCAAATCATGGATCAGGAATGTGACGAAGCACTTAAGGGTGGAATGTAACCTATAGTAAAGTCAAATTCGGTAGTTTAAGTGAGAGCGTTTGTCAAGAAACATAAACGAAGTTATTACGGATAAAGTTGATTATAAACTCTTGCGAAGTCCATATCTTATTCGATACTAGTTTTATCCACTCTTGTATTTCACCTAGTTGTGTTCAACGTTTAAATTTGACTCATGAGAAGTTAAACTTTGACTTATTGGTTGAAACTTCGTTAGGAAAAACTTTCGTTACCTCTACTGTTTATAAATCTTGTTTCAAATCGACACTTTCACGTTACCTGTCGATCTTATCTATTTGAAAATACTTGTCTTTGATGTGATTTTAGGAATCGATTGATTAACTACTCATCATGTTTATATATTTTTTGAAAGTCATCTGTGGCCTATAGTGCATAGACGGACTTGGTATGATTATGAACAGGGATTATTCGGTGTAATCATGACCATAATGTTATAAATGTTGTGGTAAAAGTCATCTTTGGCCCGTAGTGCATAGATGGACTTGGTATGATTATGACCAGGGATTATTCGGTATAATCATTACCGTAATTGAAAACACGAATATCCTTGGCCCATAGTGCATGGATAATTCGTGGTCGTGATACTATTAAGCTGAGTCTCGCCCATCTCATCCCAGCATACTGGAGAACAACACTTTCTTCCATACAACGCCTCGAATGGAGCCATGCCAATACTTGTTTGATAACTGTTGTTGTAAGAAAACTCCACCAATGGTAAGAACTTGTCCCAAATTCTCTTGAAGTCAAGGACACAGAGTCTTAATAAATCTTCAAGAGTTTGAATAGTTCTCTCTGATTGTCCATCCGTCTGAGGATGATATGTCGAACTAAATCGTAAATCTGTGCCTATAGCTTTTTATAAACTAACCCAAAATCGTGAAGTGAATCTTGGGTCTCGATTAGAAACTATAGATACTGGCATACCATGCAGTCTTATAATCTCGTTTATGTACATATGAGCAAGACGTTCAAGTGTATAAGTTTCTCGTATTGGTAAGAAATGAGCAGACTTGGTCAATCTATCAACAATGACCCAAATTGCATCTATGCCTTGAGAAACCTTAGGAAGACCAGTAACGAAATCCATAGTAATGTGCTCCCACTTCTATTCTGGAATTTCAAGTGTTTGCAATGGACCTTTTGGTACTTGATGCTCTGCCTTGACTCGTTGACAAGTTAAACACCTTGAGATAAACAGCGCTATCTCTCTCTTCATATTGCCCCACCAAAATGTATGTCGAAGATCATGATACATTTTGGTACTCCCAGGATGGATTGCAAACGGTGTGTTGTGTGCCTCCATCATGATTTTATACTTTAACTCAGGATCGTTAGGAACACAAAGTCTGGAGTTGACTCGAAGTATTCCTTCTTCATCGATTCTTGCTTCCGACATAGCACCTTCTTGTACTCTCTTCCTCATATGCATCAACTCCAGGTCTGTAGCTTGAGCAGCTTTAACTTTATCTATTAAAGTTGATTCTACTCGTATATTTGCCATCATCACGTGGGTCCTTGGAGTCTTTATCTCTATCTCCATCCTTTGCAAGTCATACAAAATGGGCCTCTGCGTTGACAATATCGCACTCGTACCTGCATATGATCTTCTACTCAATGCGTCAGCTACCACGTTTGCTTTTCCAGGATGGTATTGGATGGTATGATCATAATCTTTCAACAGTTCAAGCCAAAAATCATCTTTGGCTTACGTGCATAGATGGACTCGGTATGATTATGACCAGGGATCATTCGGTATAATCATGACCTGTAATATTATAAATGATGTGATAAAAGTCCTCAGTGACCTGTAATGCACTAATGGACAATTTTTGGGATGATTATGACCAGGGATTATTCGGTATAGTCATGACCATTGATGATTTAATGAATTTCCTTGGCCCGTAGTGCAGGGATGGTTTGATGATGTGTTTTATTTATTAAGCTGAGTCTCAGCGATAAAAATTGATGAAAATATTTTAAATCATAGAAGATAGTAGATATCATGCTCTACTTGAATCTTCTAATGGATTGCTTGTTCCGCTGCAGTTAAACTTGATGTCTATTGTATTTTATCAGTTTAACATTGTTGAAGACTAATGATAATTTATTCTGCATTATCTTAGTCATGATATTTCTTACTTGACTAGTTGAGCTCACCCTTTTGCTTTCATTGTTCTCTTCAGGAAATGAGAACGTAGGCGGGACTAGTCGGGGAACGGAGTGATGGTCCAAGATGGTGTATTAGTAGTCCTCACTATTCTATAAAATAGTGTGACAATAAATGTAATGAGGACTCTATTTGAGAGTAGATATTGTCTAGAAGGCAATATTCCTGTTTAAACTCTCAGCTATGTTTTTTCGTATAATACACGACGGTTGTATAATTAAGTTTGCATTTATATTTTGTACCATGTATTTGGCGACTCAAGATGGGTGATTTATACCTGTTTTGGGGGCGTCACAGAAGGGGTACTGGGGGGTATCAGTACTGGCAGATGAGGGGGGTGCGTGGGGGGACCATGGGCAGGGATAGGGGTGGGGGGACCGGTGGCAGGGGGAGGGGCTGGGGAGGGGGATTGGCGGATGAGAGAGAGTATAAAATTGAAAATGAAAGGAGGCGGTAGCTGGAGAAGAGGCGTCTGATTTAGGGTTTATTAGTTATTTCCGACGGAATATCCGTCGGCACTAATTTCCTCGAAATTATATTAATTTCGACGAAACATTCCCTCGGAGATAAATTTGATCCGTCGAAGTATTCCTTTAAATATGTAAAAGTCCTTTTTTATGTTTTTTTTGTGTAGAGAAGTGAAATTAAATTTCACACAAACCAAGATATTTGTAAGAATAAAAAATTGATTGTTTGTTTATGACTGAATGGTTGAATCTTTAAGTCATTCAGTGCGTTTGTTTTAAAAAAAATCGTTTGTATAGCTGAATCGGTTTAGTATTATTTTTTTGGTTGAATGAGGGAGAAATGAAGTTGTTTTTTATACAATATTAACTATTATATTAAGTAATATTAAATAATTTTACAAGAATTTTAAATTTTTTAGAAGGGTAAAATAATAAAAATATGTTATTCAGATGTTTCAGACATGTCAATTATCAAACAACTTTTTTCATTCAGATTTATCTCGTTCGGATTCATTCAATTTTTATCAAACACCCCCTAAATTTGATTTCTATTAAAATAAATAACTAAATAAATAAATAAATAATTGAATGAAAGATCTTGGAACTGATAGCTAGGCATGTTAAGTTGATCCCCTGCCGAAATCAATGAGAATCCTTATTTGATTTGCTAGCTATGTTCAGACATGTATGACACTGGCTTGAGAAACAAGGTTGGACTTTTAAACCCCAATTAATATTAGACATTAATATTAATTTAAAAAATATTATCATTAATATTTATTTTAAAAAATATTATTATTAATATTTATTCACATAATTTATAATAAAAAAATTAATATAAATATTCGCAATATGTATCATTTTCCTATAAAACGAAATAATTGGGATATATGAGTTAAAATCAAAACAAATACGTCAAATGCCATAATGGGTACCGGTAGGAGATTTAATTAAATTTCATGCCTTGTGTCTATCAGCCTGTATTCGGTATTCATTGATTGGGCCACCAGCTTAATCAACTAACACCTACAATACTATTCGCCTTCTACCACCTTTGATTTAAATTTGGATAACGAATTAATACTGTGTTTGTCCCAAAACAGAGAATATTTTTATAGTCAATATGTGAAATCTTAATTACAAATTAATTTAATATTAATTTTTTTGATTTTAAATAATAAAATTGTTAATATTTTAAGAGTACTTATTCAATATTGTTTAGAATAAATTATTATTTTAAAAATTAAAATATATTTAGATGAGCTGGTAAATTAATTAGGGTCAAAAGAGGTGTGCTTTTTTCATTAAGACAAATTTATTAGTTAATAGATATTGTTTCATCAATCCGTTGTAGTCTAGTTGGTTAGGATACTCGGCTCTCACCCGAGAAACCCGGGTTCAAGTCCCGGCAACGGAATATTTTTGCAATTTGTTTTTACCTATAATGAAATATTCCGTCTGTCCCTTAATATACAAGTGTTTTTGTCTCTTAATATAAGTCGTTTGAAAAATTCAAATAAACATTAATTATTTAGTTTCGAATATTATCTCAAGTATTAAATATAATTTTAGTTATCTCACTATTTTTTGCCAAATAAATAATAATCAGACAATTAATATTATATTGTTATAAAAGATTACTAAAATTAAGAATAAAATGATTAGAGAAAAGATGCATGTCTCATAATATTTTCATATATCCTCATTCACTATTACAATGCCCATGCTCTTATTTATAGATACATGGACTTGGAAGTTTCAAAACTCAAAAGTCATAAGTTTAAAATTTAATGAACATGTGAGCTACTTAATGAACTTGGGAGTTCCAAAATATCAAAGATCATTACAATTAAATATAAATCTAGACATCCATAAATATATGTTATAATTTTATAACGCTTCCCCTTGGATGTTTGTTGTATAACCATACGCATAGAAAAATGCCTCATTAAAAACCTTACCAGAAAAAATCCAATGGAAAAAAAAAACCTTGATTAAGGAAAAAAAAGTGAAGTGCGTATAAGCTCCCCCTCATGAATGTATCATTAAGTCCTCCAGCTGTCGTATTCCAATATTGTGACGCAGTCCTTCAAACATTGTAGTTGGTAATGCTTTGCTGTTAGATTGTTCAATGTCACCACACTTATCAAGGTCATGTGTGAAAAAGAATTTTGGTGAGATATGTTTTCTTCTATCTCCTTTGATGTATCCTCCCTTTAATTGAGCTATACATGCAGTATTGTCTTCATACAGAATAGATGGAGTCCTTTTGTAGCAATTTTCTAAGAATATGCCTCGTCAAAAATCTTACCAAATAAAAACCCAGTGAGAAAAATTTTGGCTAAGGAAAAGAGTACAATATTCTTGTATAACTTCTAGTGCCTTGGGATTGCCTCATTAAAACCTTGCAAAGGAAAACCCAGTGGGAAAAAAAACCTTAGCGAAGTAAAAAGAGTACAATCAACACATATCCTTCTTACTCTCCTTCATAAGTACATAGAATTTCCATTGTTCATGGTAAAAATATCATTAACTCGAAGCATGCTAATATTGTGCACCATCTTCTTCAAAATTATAGTTGGTAATGACTTAATGAATCCATCAACCAAATTATCACATGATCATATATGCTTGATATCAATATCGCCATTCTTCTAGGGCTCAAAATAATTTTGGTGCAATATGATTGGTTCATCACCCATGATATAGCATCCTCTAATTTGAGTGATATAAGCGACATTATCTTCATATAATATCTTTGGACTATTTATGATTGATGATAATCCACAGTTTACTCAAATATGTTGAATTATTGATCTTAACCAAATACATTCACAACTTACTTCATAAATTGTGATAATCTCTGCATCAGCAAATCCAACTAACGGTGGTTTTGATCCATATTGCTTGTAAGTTAACTGCAAATGCTATATCAGGTCATGAGAAATTTTATAATATATATCAAAGCACCAATTGTACAAAGATATGGTACTTAAGGACCAAGAGTTTTTTCATTATTTTCTTGTGGTCAAAACGGATCTTTTTTGATATCAAGTGACCAATCTATCATTGAAGTACTTAAAGGATTAACATTATCCATGTAAAGTTACTTCATGACTTTTTGTGACGCCCCCAAAATAGGTATACAACACTCATTCTAAGTCGCCAAATATATATTACAAAAAGCAAACTATAACTTTAATAATCCAATTCTCGTGCAAAATACAACAACACATACTGTAAGTTTAAATACAAATATTATCTTCTAGACAATATCCACACTCAAATAAGTCCTCATTACAATTATTCATACACTATTTTTCAAAAATAGTGAAGACTGCTAAAACATCTTTCTAGAACCATCACTCCATACCCCGACTAAATCCTACTATGTTCTCACCTCCTGAGAAGAAAAATGGAATAAAAAGGAAAATGGTGAGCTCAACTAGACTAGTAAAGAATATTATGACTAAGATAATATACAACAAATTATCATTAGTTTTCAAAAGAAAAAAATCTGATAGAATATAATCGACAACAAGTTTTAGATTAACAAATGCAACAGAAATAACAATTCATTAGAAGAGTTAAGTAGAGAATGAGTTCTATTATCTTCTAAGATTTAAAAGTCCATCATCAATATTTTATCCTTGTAACAACAATCAATATACATCTTTAATCAAATATTCATCTTTGCACTACAGGCCATAGATATTCATTTGTATCACCAGTCGGTCATGTTCATCTCAACACCTGTTCATCTTTGCACTACAGGCCAACGATATTCATCAGTTAATCATTCATCTTTGTACTACAGGCAAAAGATATTCAATAACATCATCATTTAAGACTGAGGATGATGAAAGATATTTTAAAGAAAACGAATCCAGTAAGATAGAAGGACAAATATTAGGGATTCGTATTACAGTTTATCCAAGATCAATAATACTTCATAATAACCAATTGTGAAGCAGAATTCAAAAATAAAGATCAAAACATGGATACAATCAAATATAGTAACCATAATAGACATCTTGGACAAAAAGAAAAAAATTTATTTTTTGATTAATAGTGTCGTATTCGTGAATAGTACCGTATACGTGAATAGTGCTAGTAACCCCAACACAAAAAGGTAGAAATTCTACAATAAAATCCATACCAATATTTTGGTATAATGATATTGAAAGAATAACATCATTATAAAAAAAATAACATCCCTTACCTCAAAATGATAGTACTTCTGTTCGGAATATCGAATGTAAAGCCGAAGGAAACTTGCACTGAATACCAACTCACAAAGTATCTAAATACTCACAAAATATGTTCGATAATATAAAGAGAAAGAAAGCTTATTTCTGGTGTGATTTTTAATTCTAACTTAGCCCTCTATTTATAAGAAAATGTTAGCATGCCGAAGCAGACTTGACCTGCTACCTGATGGCTTTATCTGCTACTATTGCCACCCACCACATTTGAAATTCAATTTGAGCACATTTCTTACCAACCAAAAGTGGGGCCCACCAATTCTAGAATTTTCCACCAAAATAATAAATTCAGAAACTTAAACAATTTCTGAACCAGTCACCTCTTAAAATTCATAACAAATCATACGTTCGTTTTTAACGGTTCAAAATTTGTGGACAATTACTCAACTTATATATGTATAACATATCCAAAAATCACAACGATCCAACGGTCGGATTAAAAATTATAACTCATGCAATATATCTCAAGAACACTGATTTGATTTTTAATACCTCCATTCCGATAAAAATACAGATAAAATACCTCAATATTAATTCCTTCATTTATAACCACATAAATAAATTCATCATTTATATTCACATCAAATAAATATTTCCTTATCATATAAATCAATAATTAATTATTCACAAATAATATTACAGAATCACAATTATGACAACCAGATCGTTTTCAGGAAAGAGGGGGCTTTTCGATAAGAATTTTTCCTTACTGGCGCGCAATTAGGTGATCAAACCTCTCCTTGACAGAACTTTCTAGACATTGCCAATAATGTTATCTGATAATATTATTCAAATAATATGAATTATTGATCTGATAATGAAAAATACTGTACAGTGACAATTATTTAAACAACAATAATATAAACTATCAACGTGGCAATTATTGAATCAATAAAATAAAATATTGAATAGTAATTACTGTAATAATTATTGAGTAGCGCCTTCTTACGTAAGAATTAATAATTCAAAAATATTGTGTAATACCGTGTGCTATTGTGCAACCACACGTATTACTGTATTTTAACTACCAGGTAATCCAACAGTGTTAACGGTAATAATTACACCGTTATTTATAAAAACTCATACTTTGTCGTTTTCCTTCATCCAACCGTTTTCCATTATGGGGTCCACAAATGGTTGCGCCGTCGTACGGATATTCCCGACAAAAAGAATATTCCACGACCAAACGAATATTCCTCGACAACAATGAATATTCTATAACCACTTTTTTATTTTGTAAAATTTACACATTTCACCCATAACCAAAATATTATATCAAATTAACACCTTATTATTTCAAAATCATAATTAGAGGAAAAATCAATTTTATTTATAAAAAGCTGGGGTCTTACACTTTTTCTGTGTATGTTGATTGATGAACAAGAATTTCATAGCTCAATTTGTAGGCCAAGACAAAAATTTGTCTTACCAATATCTTTCATCTCAAATTTGTTGTTTTTGTCAACTCTTCTGGAGCAAGATCTTTCATCAATAAATACAGTAATGATAGCAAATCCATATTATGATCTTTTGATAAAAATGCATGTACAAATTAGATTATTCTCAAATCCTTCATTCAAAAGATATCCACTCAGGCGATTATTCCACAATATGCATCTGGATTGTTTTGACCCATATAAAGATCTTTGTAGCTTAATAGAATACATACTTCGAGATGTAGAATTATATGCTTCAGGCATTTTATATCCTTTAGGGATTTTCATGTATATATGATCATTATCTAATGATCCATACAGATATGTTGTAACAACATTCATTCATCGCATATCCAAATTTTCTTTTGCTACCAAGCTAATTAAAAATCTGAATATAATTGCGTCCATTACAGGAGCATATGTTTCTTCATAATTAATACTACGTCTCTGCGAGAAACCTTGTGCTACAAGTCTCGTTTTGTACCATATAATTTCATTTTTCTTATTTCGTACAAATACCCATTTGTATTCAACAGGCATTACACCTTCAGATGTTCGGACTACATGTCCAAAAACTTCACATTTACTTTGTGAATTTAGTTCTACTTGAATCGCCTCTTTCCACATTGGCCAAATATTTCTACATTCATCAACAATTTATGGTTCATATTCATGATCATTACTTCTAGTAATATCAAGAACAACTTTATATAAATATATGTTGTCGACAACAATTTTATTTCTATCTAATATATATGTCTCCTGTATATACATAATGTATCGAGATCTCGTTATTTTCAGGTACCTGATCCTCTTCAGGGGATAACTCATCCTCTTCAGGAGATAACTCTTCATGAGTTTTATTTACAGGAGATTTTTGTTCATAAGTTTTGGATAGATCAATAACTTTTGTAGCCTGTTTCATGGGTATAGCCTTTTTATAAGCTGCAACTTATTTTTCCTGTACTTTCTTCTTCTGGGAAATTTTATCTTTCACACCGATCATTCTTCTATGTTTCTAGTGTGACTTTGATTCAATTTTCTGCTGTATTAACTGATTGTCCTACAGGGACTTCAATCTCTTCTAGAGTATTAGCAGCTAAAATGCGAGATATCATTATTTTCTTATTATCGGTGAATAATTTTGGTAATTGATTTGCATTCATTGCAAATAAATATTCCTTTGAACTTCTAGTTCATATTGATTTATATGTGAATCAGGATTAAATAACGTTGAAACATTCTAATTAATCTCTTATCATGCTTCAGGCAACGATCTCACGTCATGCTTTAGGCAACGAAACATTCCAATTAATCTCCCGTCGTGCTTCAGGCAACGACTTTTCTCCCCCTAATGGTGGGAAGAATGTTTCATTAATGAGATTTTTCAATAATTCAACGCAACATTATTGATCTTAGAATGTCAAATCATAAAAACCTTTTGGATCCGAACACTTCTGGTGTATTATACACTTCTGGTGTATTACAACATTTGTTTCAACTATTCTCATTTTAGTATAATATAACCCAGAAGAGAAAATATACAGCTTTTCTAATATGAGCTTCAGGCCCGATACTATTGAAGTAATATAAAGAAATTCTTCACTGCCTTCAATAAAATAGCATGCCCCCAAACAGAGACAAGAAGTTTTATTCTCATGAGCAATGGTCTTGCAATTAACTGGAGGCGTTTAATAAATGATTCGGCAAGACCATTCTGAGTATAAACATGGGCAACATGATGTTCATTATTTATCCCAACTGACATGCAATAATCATTAAATGTTTGGGATGTAAATTCACCAGCATTGTCAAGACGAATAGTCTTGATTGTATGATCCGAAAATTGTGCTCGTAATCTAATAATTTGAGCAAGTAATCTCGCAAATACAAGGTTGCGAGTTGATAATAAGCACACATGTGACCATCTTATAGATGCATCTATTAAAACTATAAAATATTTAAATGGTCCACTTGGTGGGTGAATAGGCCCACAAATATCTCCTTGAAACGTTCTAGAAACTTTGGAGATTCAATCCCAATTTTAGCTGGTGATAACCAATTTGCCTTAAGAACAAGTAGCACATGAGAATTCCTTAAATTGAAGAATCTTCTGGTTCTTCAATGGATGACCATTATAACGTATATCTTTAAAGCTGAGCAAATTTTTGCTTGCTACAGAAGAATATAAAGAATCATCAAGGAAACCATAGATATCAAAATTAGTTATATCCACTCCATTTGAAAAGTTAAAATTATTCATGGGATCTTCAGGATCATTATGAACAATAAAGTTTATTTCAATTCCATTTTATTTTCTTTTATGGAGTCTTGGTACAAATCTATATACCAAATATTTAGGAGTACGACAGGTACATTCCTTTTCTATATTGATTGTTCCTTTCACGTCTACTACCACAACCACAATCACAATCATAATTTCTTCTATGATTATCAAATGAGGTTCCATTCACTTCAGGGAATGTAATAGAATCGGTCGAGCAAGATTGTTGGGTTTTCAGCAAAAACTCATTATTTTGTACAACTACTAGAAGACATAATTTCACTTCTAGAAATATAGTTTCCTTTATCGCTTCAGGAAATATTTTGTAAACTTAAGCTCTTGATATTATTACTACAGGAGCATATTCGAGGCATGAAATATAATAAATATTTTCTCTAACATGCCTTCATCAGTGTTTTTCACTCAACACTTTTAAAATCTTGCAACTTCAGGTGCAACCAATTATAATGAGCTTGTAAAATCTTTCTTTTAAATCATTTCATAAGACAAGTGAGTCTTTTACTGTAATGTACTCAACTTTTAATTTTTCATGGAGATTATAGCGAATAAAAATCATTAATTTTGCATGATCATGCAGGGATGCATGATTGTCAACTATAATTGTATCTCCAAGGTTCTTTGCCTTTATATGAATCTCATCATTAAGAGTACATGACAAATAATTCTTGCTCGATATAAATCAAGGGCAACAAATTCAAATTTATAAGATTTGAATATTAAGTAACTAAACATATTTCCCGTCAAATTAAATAATTATATATGTTCAATTTTAATTGTAATAAAACAATTTATAGAAATGCAGTAAAACACGAAACTAAATTTGTCCACTAAAGATAACAAACCAATACTACTAAGCATATTTGTCATTGTAACTTCATACAAAAATTTATCAAAAGGTCATTAGAAATATATCAAATATGCTACCATGCATGCCAAAAGGAAATATATCAAAAATCATTAGAAATATATCAATTTTTTTTAAACATTATTTTAGTACGGAAACTAGAAAGTACCCTTTTGAAGATTATATCTTCTAGTTGTTATCTGCTGAGATATGAAAATATCTAAAAATGTAATCATGTATTTTATCGGATCCCTTTTGATTTATTTAGATTGGAAGGAATGCAAAATTATAATACACTTTTATAAAAATAAACACTGCACAATAATTGAGGTTAGATATTTCACCGTATAACAACAAGACAATTTGAGGGTGGTGTGATGATGACTGAGATATGAGTATGACAGTCATTAGCATGCTAGAACCAAGAACAACAAATTCTAATAATAGATTGTGAATGGAATAACATACAGTATGTTATACTAATTTTAATTTTTTTGCGTATTTATATATATATATATATATATGGGGTTCCATCCACAGCAATCGGTTGCTGTGGAGCAACCCCTTTTTTGGTCTGTTGAAATTTCGGCTTGAGCAAAAAAAAAATCAACAGACCAAAAAAGGGGTTGCTCCACAGCAACCGGTTGTTGTGAATGAAACCCCTATATATATATATATATATATATATATATATATATATATATATTAGATAAATATTCTTTTTCCTTCAAATCAAATATGATTATCTTCAAGACGAATGTGAGAAGCAATTCGTGCTGATAACGTGTTATAAAAGATTACTAAAATTAAGAATAAAATGATTAGAGAAAATAGGCATGTCTCATAATATTTTCATATATCCTCATTCACTATTACAATACTCATGCTCTTATTTATAGATATATGGACTTGGAAGTTTCAAAACTCAAAAGTCATGAGTTTAAAACTTAATGAACATGAGAGTTACTTAATGAACTTGAGAGTTCCAAAATATCAAATATCATTACAATTAAATATAAATCTAGACATCCATAAATATATGTTATAATTTTATAACATATATTTAATAGTATACAATTATTCCTTTAATGCTACAATATACTACCTTCTATTGAACCATATATTTTCTGATAAATTCCTACAATTATTATTGAATTGATATCAAACAAAAATGGCTCCAAAATCGAGACACATGGAAATAAGGAGATGAGAATTTTTAAATAAATAAGTTGTGAGATTCAAAAAAAGTAAAAAAGAAAAATATGACATACAGTATACAAATGAAATAAACTGTCAAGAAATTAAGTAAAAGAAAGTAAAAATATATAAAAGAAAAGGGTTAAAAACTAAGAATTGAAAACCAAAAAAGAAATTTCGAAGAATAAAACAACAATCATAAGTCATCATTACACATGCATGCTGCAGTCTTTCCTCTTCTCTCCATGTCTTTTACCCCTTTTCACACCTATTGACCCCATTTTATCCATAGCTGCTGAAAATGCCTGAAAAAACTTGTGTTTATCCTTGGCCAGAGCCTGAACCATAGGCCTAGTTCTTGAGTCCATAAACAGTCCTTGATCAGAGCCTAACAAACCCAATTTAGCCTCCAAATTTTGATAATACGCGTTGTCGAATAGGAAAGGTGTAGTAACATCAAATGGCGCCACCACATTAACGCCGCCACCAAAAGGCGGGCACGACATTTTTAAGGCCTTAAGTAGTCTTGGATCAATTGCAGAGTCTGCCTGCTTAGTGCCCTTGTAGTCATAGAGTCTGTTCACAAAATGGTTGCAGTGCGAAAAACCAATTGTATGTGCACCAGAGAGGACTATTAGATCGTCGAGCGTTAGCCCCTTGGACGCAAAGAGCTTGAGGAGCTCATCCACGGTGGAATTTGCGCGTGGAAGATTGGAATCAACTCTTGATGCCATTGATAATTTTCCATCCCACCTACCTTTTTTCACTGGGTAATAAGGACCCCCTGCCTGCACCAAATCAAATTTTCTTTTAAAGCAAGGAACTTTCGACCATTTGTAAGAATATAATTAAGGATGCTGATGAGTTAATTAACAAGTATGATAGCTCAGGTTCTTTGGGTAAAAAGGTGATGCATCTTGTTTGTTGATCTGGTTAAAAAATATATAAATTACAATTGATGTGGATTGAATCGTACAATTCGGCTGACAGGTGAAGATACTATTACACATTATTATAATAAGTTTTGTCTTGTAAATGATTTGGGATGAATAATTACAAGTAACTCTGTCTTAAGCATGCATAAAAAATTGGGTTGTAATGTGGAGACTCAAAAGTTTGTTTTTTAATGCCCACATTATAGCGGGCTGACTGAGAATACAAAGTTCACAACAAAATAACAAGCTCAAACATCATCGACACATATTTATTTATATACGTTGGTGAAAACAGTCCATCTTTAGCGACGGTTTTCATGTTCTGTTGTAGAAATATCACTTTCCAATATCTTGTCCGTACTTTAATTTGGGGACACCCGCACTTTAGTAGTGCGGATTGCAAAAGTGACAAAAATGCCCTTTGTCATCCGTATTACCAAAATACGGATGGATATAATTAAACTGCGGACAGAGAGAATCGTTTTTCTTTTTTATACATAGACCTATTCTCAATTCAATTTTCAATTAGTCAGTCATCCACATCATTATCTGCCCGATTGAGTGATGGGGGTTCCATCTCCGGTTGGTGACGGGAGTTTCTTCTCTGATCGATTCTTTCGTTCCAATTATAAACAAGAGATACATTGATTTGGGGTTGGGTATTGACTGAAAGTATGCCCAGGTCTGTTGTTTCGATTATAGACAAGGGAGAATACATTGAATTGAAGTTATCATGTATTTGCTGAAGTTTATCCAAGTTACGAAATTATTATCTTCTGAAGGATGTCGAAATTTGCCGAAATCACATGTATGAAAGTTGTGCGGACGGGAATATTGAATATTTTAAAAGTCAGAATCCGCACAACTAAAGTAAGATAAGTAGAGAATATTTTTGTCACTTGCAATCCGCAATTTAGTAATACGGACTCTCTCATGTTAAAGTGTATAGGCAATATATATATATATATACTAGCTGGGTCCCGTGCCTCCGGCACTGTATGGACAATATGATTTATCTCAAACTTTGAACGACCAAAATAATTTATTGAGTGAGCGGGAAATTTAAAGTCATTTGTATTTTATTAAATTATTATTAGATTATTAGATAGATAGATGTATTTTATTAGATAGATGTATGAACGGTGAGATTTATCCCAAACTTTGGACGGCCCAGATGATTTATTGAGTGAGCGGGAAATTCAAAATCATTTGTATTTTATTAGATATATATATATATATATATATATATATACACACACACGGTCCGGATCAAGTGCATACTCCTTATCTTACTCACCCGTGCTCACCCCCTTTAGACGACGGTTTCGGTCATACAATCGTCGCCTATACTTTTAGCGACGTTATATGTTGTCCGTCACTAAAAGTATAGGCGACGGTTGTATGACCGAAACCGTCGCCTAAAGAGGGGTGATCACGGGTGAGTAAGATAAGAGGTATGCACTTGATCCGGACCGTATATATATATTTGTGTGTATAACATATATATAAATGAATATTGAGTAATTAAGCTTAAGGTGTGTCAATTGACTTACCAAGTGGACAAAATCTCTAGCTGCAATTGCAAGAATATCAGCACAAGATACCACACCAGGGCACTTGGTCTCTAGTAGTGACTTGGCCTTCTTTATGCTATCAAAAGCCTCCACAGCCAGGTCCTTGTTATTCTCCGCATCCCTCTCAACCCATTGTTTGCTTCCCGGTTTAGTCGATATCAATATGGACCCATCACACCCCTTCATTAACGTACACCATGCAATATACAAATATTCTAAATAAACATTGATATAGAGAGATAAAATAATAATAATAATAATAATAATAATAATAATAATAATAATAAATAAAATAAGAGAGTATGTGGTGTCTATGCAACTAATGTAAAGTAATTTTGATTTATAAAATAGTGAAATATCAAAACATTTATTAGTAAAAATGATAAAATGTCGAAATTGTCATTAATAATTTTTTTTTATAATAATCACATGACACAAACGTATTCATGTACCATATATAGAGAAAAAGAGAGAGCTCTTCAGGTGTGGGCCTATAGCGACGCTCAGGCAACGTCCGGTTCGTTGCTATAGGTCAATAAATTGTCATCATAACTACGGATCAAACCATCGCTATAACACACATATATACGATTTACTGTTCTATATCGACGAACCGAATCGTAAAATTTTAGAATAAATTTTGGAATGTATTTAGTACGTACTACTCATTCGGGAGTAGTTAGAGTACCTACTCTTATCCCGGAAGTTCACTGTTCACTACAATTTAACGTTAACTATAGATAATATATACATTATATTTTGCTAAAATGCACCGCACGGATGTGTAGAAAAAATAAAAAGGGAAAAACAAGGTGAATAATTGTTATGAGGAATTAATTGAGATTACTTACTTCAACAAAGCAGTCATGGAAGAAGAGGCGAATGGTGGCCGGACCGGAGACGGGAGCTTCTTTGAATTGTTGTGTGGTCACCGTTGAGACGAGCTGGTCAACATGAGGGCATGTTTTTGCATAGTAGTCGACGGAGAGCTGCCGTGGAGGGCGGCGAGGGGTGGTGGTCAAGGACTTGTTTAAACAGTGAGAGGTGCGGGGTAGAGTAATGAGGAGGATGAGCAAATAAATGATGAAAAGAAAGGTAGTGGTACAAGAAGAAAGAGGCATGGCTAATAGACAATTGTCATAACTAGCTAGTACTTTAGGACAATATATGTGTATGTGTAGTGATGGTAGAGGGGAAAACAATAGTGTAAGCCCACAGACAGCCATGTTGAAGACAGAATCAAGACCCGTGAACTCCAATATTAATTATACTACTCTTCAATAAATAAATAAAAAATAGAGAAAGTTGAGGATGAAATACATGAACGTATTAACTTCTTGGAACAAATTTTTAAATGAGAGATTCATCTTGATTATCATGCATGATTAATTGTTGCACAATGTTAATTATTATCCAGCATAATTTAATCATGGGCATCTGCACTGGGTCTATACATTTTGATTTCCTGTGTAGCACTATTTTTCGATGTGTGATTGTTTGTGTGGCATTATTTTGATTGTTCGTGTGGTATTATTTGACTTGTCTATGTAATAAGGTATATTTCTGTTTTGTTATGAACAACTCGGTATAAAATAATACCCAACAATTTGATTTTCAGCCTATTATTTCATCGCGTTAGTTTTGTTTGTTTCAGTTCAAATCATTGATTGAATTAATTATTTCAATTCATTATTCTAGTACTCTATATCCGTACTCGACATTTGGCTCATGTTGTGTTTTATTGCAACACGTAATCAATCAAAGGGATTAAGGACAAGTATGACGAGAGCTCCCTTTTATTCAAATTATAATTTAAACATTTTGTTTAGATTATGATACATTGATTTATTTGGGATTGTAATAAATATTTTAGATTATGGTTTAGTCGGTTTGACATTTAATATGAATTGTTTTTCGATATTTATTGATTATAAAAAATATTTTTTTTGTGACTTGAGTTTATTATAAATTCATTAATTATGTTATGTTTAATGTGTAACCTCTCTTTCTATTTCAGAAAGAGGGTATTACATAAATTCTTCTTGATTATCATGATTGTTGCACAATGTTAATTATTATCCAGCATAATTTAATCACTGGCATCTGCACTGGGTCTATAAATTTTTTGCTTTTCCAGTTTGTTTAAAAATTGATACCAAAAAGAAATAATTAATTATCCCAGGTCAATTACTCAGCAATAGAATAAAATAAACACTGTACACGAAAGATTCTTTATATTTCCTTTTGTTGGTATGGTAGTCAACGAAAGTAACCCATCATTATTCTACTTGATTTGGTTCTATAACAGAATTTATTGTCATCATCACCATAACTATTAGCTATAAATCAAAAATCATAGAAAAAAAAAAGAAGAAGAAGAAGAAGAAGTTATCCAAAATGTAATTAGGGTAATTTTGTACTTTCGATTGAATTAGGGTTATTTATATTGCGTTATTTAATAAGGGGACCCTACAGTACATGAAGTAGAATTTTAAAAGAGATAGTGTAACTGTTAGCCGCCGACCGTGGACTAACCCAAACATTTTGAGTGAATCACGTAAATCTTGTGTCTTGTGTGATTATTTTATTTTGATTTTTTATTTGCTATTATTATTCACTGTGTTATTATTCTCTTAACACTAAGCAACCAAAATTGTTATCTAAACCACCAAACCCTGCCCCTTTACTTTCTCTCCAAAATATAACCAAGAAAATAGCATAAAAAACCAACAAAACAAAAGAAAGGAAGATGGTAATGGAATTGTGGAAATGACAATACAGAAACAGAAATGAATGATCTATCATTCTAAAAATTGAAGGCTGAGCAGGGCTGAATATGGATAGAGTGAGTGAACCCCACTTACTATCCTTAAATGCAGGGCATGTGCACATCTAGGGACCTTGCCCATTTTATGAACATCTCACCAGGCACCATTTTAAACTATACATTTAACCTTTTAATTTGGCCACAAGTTGTTGCTCTCATCCCTACTTGAGAATGAAAGCCCATTTACTCTTTCCCTTTTAACTTTCCTCTGCCTTTTGTTTCATTAATTTGGAGTGAGCTTTTTGTTGTGAGTTCAGTAAAAGCTGTGGACCATCTGCTCTAATTCCTTACTTTCATTATTACAATCAGATTTATGGAGCCTGAAAAAGAGAGTGTAGGGACTCCAAGCCCCCTCAAAGTTTGTTTTCATGTGGATGTTCAGATTTTATTTTCACCATGGTTGAATTTGTTTCCATTTTTTATTAAAATATTTTAATTTCTTTTGCTAAAGGAAATAACCAAAAAAGTGCTTTACCTGGGAAAATGATGATTCAACCATGTTTGTTTGTCACAAAAAAAGATTTCTTCTTTAAAATATTTCACACTAGAAGATGTGGAATCTAGATTTATTAAATTTGTTCTTTCATGATAAGAAATCAAATTTAGACAGCACATAATTTTTAAATTAAATATTATTTATTGATTGTCATAATTATTATTTTTTTTCCCGTATATCTATTTAATATTTTCAAGATTTTATTCTTACCTCACACATCAATATTATAATAGTCTGTTTGGTTATAATATTAAAATGCAAATGAGAATGAGAATGGGAATGAAATGCCGTTAGAACGAGAAACTACACTATTTTGATCGATCGAAATTTTCTTTTTTTTTAAAAAAAAAATTATTGATTGAAATAGAATAATTAAATATTTATGAAATAAATATTGTTTTTAAATATATGATTAGATATCCCATTAAAATGCTAGCTACCTCTCTTTTAATCATTTCATTCCCCCCAATTCCAGGTCATTATATTCTTTCCATATTATTCCAGCCAAATGAGGTGTACTTTGAACTGAATATGAATTGGATAGTTAGTTTATCAAATATCAAGCTTGGAAAATAAAAGGAAACAAAAAAAAATAAAAAAAATTCCTTATTGTTGGTAAAATTTAAAATAAAGAAAGAGGAGAAAGAAGAAAGATACTCCGAAGTCCGAACCTACAGGCAAACGTCTGGCGACCCATCCCGGCGATCAGCCTACTCGCAAATTATAGCTCAACTCCCACTTTGTTACTGTTACAGTTACACTCCCGTTATCAACAGATTACAAATCAGGTATAGCATCAATTTACTTAGAAATGGGCTGTATTTACAAACTTATACCAACATGGTCCTAATTTATTTTTTTTGATCGGAAAACATTATTCTAATTGATGGATTTAGTATTCATGGAGTGACTCTGTGAGTGTGTTTAAACTGTTATAGTTTCTTTTATGCTTCTTTATAAGCATTTTCTGAGCAATTGATGTTGCACTCAAACTGTTTGAAGATATTCTTGTGAGACAATTGATTAGCTCTATAAACCACTATATCCACAAAAAAAATAGTAAATAAAAAATAAAATTTAATCTTGAGGCTTGGAGCGATCAATACCCAATTTGGGGTTTGATTCCAAAACAAGCCTCTTGAGGAAAATCATTGGCCACACTAGCTCATTGAGGGATCATTTCAACCCTTTTTCTGAAATCCCATTTAACCGCTTCTCAAAATTTGACACGGACTTGTGTTAAAAGATGTTATTTTTCCTTAAACAACATGGCATTGCAGATACACATGATGCAGCGGTTAGCAACAAGAGTCTCAAGGATTGCCTTGTCTTCAGTTGGGAGTTTCCGTTGCAGTGCTTCATGTTCCTTCTTTCTTTCAAAGCAGTGTTTCACTAGTTCCTCTCTGCTGATGAATTTTCAGAAGTTAAATAGACATGTTATTCCAGGTGATATCGTGAAATGGGGTTCACTTGGATTATGTAGGAATTCAAGTTTTGCCACTGGGTTTACACCACTGAAAGCAAAACCGTTGGGCTCAATCATTGACATTGAGAGGGCGGAGAATCAATCGCCCGAGGATCTCGCAGCCATCTGGGATGATGTAAATTTTCTCACTTTTCCCATTATTCCTATTATGATTGAACAGCTCTATTTCAGCATGTAATTTTTTCCAGATGGTTGTTTCACCTGTGCTTTTATTTGAGTAACGTACATCTTCTTCTATAACCAAATAAATTATCCACAAGAATGTTATTCTAAAGGACCAGATATTTTATTCTTGCACTCTATACTTGCACTGCATACTTGCAGTCATTCTATTTGTCATTCAAAACCAATCAGTCTCTCTGCCACAAATCGAGTGATTGGTTTTGAATGGCACACAGAATCTGCAGAGAGAGTGAGTGAGTGAGTGAAGCTTTTCCTATTTTCTGATTAAAAAAGAGTGACACCCGAAGACCATCGCATTAGGCCCTCGCTAATGAGCTTATAAGGGAGAGAAAGGTTTGAATATAATCCTATCTTGTTGTGGCCTGTGGGATATCACAAAATAGATACTCATTCACTTAATTTGGGACGGAGGGTGTATAAATTGAGTATGATTTGCGTGAAGTGTTAAAAATAGAATCTGCACGGTTCTCTTCCATTATTTTTGGGGGAATACAAAGTCCTTTGAATAGTTTATATCTTGGCTAACCCTTTCTAGAGAATGCTATAATATATGTTCCAATTCTCAAGACACGTGACGCATGTTTTTATGGTGTTTGTGAATGGTGAGTGAATCAAGTTGCTTTATCTATCTTAAGTGATATCATTGTAAAATTGGATAACGGAAACCTTATTACTTTGCTTATAAATATTTCATTGATGAAATTTTGTTTTGAATTATTTGATATAGTATCACTTGGGAAGAGGTCATATTGGTGCATCGATGAAAGCAAAACTGTATCATCTGTTGGATCAAAGAGCAGCCGACTGGTAATCCATAAACATCAACTTACCCTTCTTTTCCTTCATTTTTTTCTGAATACTTCTATCTTTTCTTGCAGTCGATATTTTGTCATACCGTTGTGGAAAGGAAGTGGCTATACAACGATGTTTGTTCAAGGTTTGATTTATTGTTGCTTGCTTCTCTATTTAGCATCTTGTAATAGAAGTTGCTGCTACTGGAAACTTGCTAGATTGTGATGTGGAACCTACCTTTTGTATTAAACCCATTGGTGTATTTATCTTTGGATGTTAATGAACACAGCAATTGATTACGGCTTCGCTAAAGCATTTTCTGGGATAATGATGTTTTGTTTTATGGAAATGACTTTCCCATTTGAGACAGTATTATTTTCTGGAAAATCAAGCTTGAATACACATTGATCCATAAAATGAATTTTCAGTTTCAAAACAAACACCCAAAAATGCGAAAAACATATTCTGGAAAATATTTTCCTTGCAACAAATGAAGCTTACATTGTCATATGTGCTGGTGGTGCTGCATTTGCAAAACATCAAACATGCTTATGGTCAAGTCTCAAGAGACTCATGAATTTAATATTTAATGTGTAACCAGAGCGTAAATTTTTGCATTCAATATAAATGTTTATCTAAACCTTGATGCAGTGCAGATGCCCTACATGCTTTTCACCGGTCTTGAAGATTACAAGGCAAGGGGAACACAAGCTGCTCCCTACTTCACAGTTTCTTATTACTCAGAATTTGCAGAAACCAAGGACTTGGTGCTTATTCGTGGGGATGTTGTATTCACCAGCAAGCTTACTGACTCAGAGGCAAAGTGGCTTTTGGAGACCACACAATCTTTTTACCTGAACGATATGAGGTACAAGCTGATCGAAAGGTTCAATAAAGAAACCCGTGAATTTGAATTTAAAGACATTTTACAAGCGTTGGATATGCCCTCCATGTAGTTTTTTCAATTTCAAGACATTTTGGCTCAAGAGAAGTAGGAAGATAATTCGTTGATCTTTGAAGAACTACAGCATTGGTATTGCAACAGTCGGTCCTCGTGGGAGTTTGTTGCAAAGTTTGCAAGTATCTTGAGCTAAAGATCTTAGTAAAGAGATTATTTTGTCATGAATTTTCCTTCGTGTTGTAAGAGATACAATGTGCTACTAGGTTGCTCTGCTGATTTCATTTGAAGTATTATTTGTACAAGGAATACAGATATCATTCTTGTTAAGAATAAAGTAGCAATTCTGGATCGTTTCATTATTTATTATACAAGTATGATACCATTATGAAGGCCATAAATGATGGTTAAATGTTGAATATTTTGTTTCAAAGGGAGTGATTAGCATGAAATGAAGACACTTTCGCCTGTATGTAGCAATCTATTAGACATGATACAAACCTGATCCTATTTCAAATGATATGACATCACTGTATTTGTTTTTATCAAGAAACCCAATGAAGGTAACAATTTATTAAGCTGTCAAATCAAGTACAACAAAAAGAAGAATACAATTTGGACTTCTTCCATCCAATATAAGAGTGAAAAAAACATGAGACAAAGCAACTCATATCCTATGAATATTATTACTCAAGTTCTAGGGTAATTTTTTATTGAGTCCTTCTATAGGGACAATGTTTATTGGACATGATTATTGCCGGTCCAATTTTTATTTTTTTATTTTATTTTTTTTGCATGTGATTCTCAAAAAAATGTATAATATTTATTCTAACTGAAACTTTTACATAATACAGTGTTTTAGGTGTAATTTGGATGCATATACAAAACAGGGTTGTTCAGGACTGTACAACCCTGTTTTGTATATGTATCTAAATTACACCTAAAACACTATATTATGTAAAAAAAATAGTTGGAATAAATACTATACATTTTTTGAGAATCGCATGCAAAAAAAATAAAAATAAATAAAAATTGGACTGGTCCAATATTCCGGTCGGACAAACTTGTCGGCCAAGACTTATTGTTTTTTATTTATATAGCCAGAAATGCTTGGATCAAGCTAGGAATACAACCTAATTGTGCATTTCTGTGTGAAACTCTTGAACTTTTTGTCTTTCAGTACATTTTTACTTTTTAATTTATTTCTCTAACACTTGTTTGTGAGATTTTGGGATAAAGATTATAAAAATTTTAAACTAGAAAAATATTTTAAAAAATCAGTAGAAAAGTAAACTTTTGTCTTGAAGATAGGAGAACATAGTAAATAGGATTATGATTATCGAATTTTGCTTAATTTTGCTTAAAAGAAAGTCTAAGTCTTTACAAATTGTGCTAAGTTTGGAGAACATAGTAAATAGGATTATGATTATCAAAATTTGCTTAATGTGTTACCAATAAGGGTAATATGTATAAAAAAGTGCAAGTCTATACAATTTAAGCTATTTTGATAAGAAGAATGTTTAAGAAAAGTTGAATCAAAATTTTATTAGCTATCTTTACTGTTCTTTACCTTTTTTTCAAATAAAAAAAAATCTCACAAAAATAAGGTTTTCTTAACAAATTTAAATTTGATAGTGTATACATAAATGATGTTAGAAGTATAACATATTATTAAAATAAAAATAATTTGATAGTGTATACATAAATGATGTTAGAAGTATACATAAATGATATATCATACTCCTAATATCACTCACATATATACTGTCAATATGTTAAAATTTGAGTTCGGAATAAATCTTGGGTCAAATTCTAAGTCTGAATCAAATCAAATTCATTCTATGCGGGAGTAAAATTGGAATTAACCAAAGAGTCCCGACTTCGGAACAAATCAAATTCATACTCGGAACAAATCTTGGGTCAAATCAAATTCATTCGATATGGGAGTAAAATCGGAATTTTAACTAAAGAGTCCCGAGTTCGGAACAAATTTTGGATCAAATCTTAAGTCTGAATCGAATCAAACCCATTCGATGTGGGATTGAGGTTTACTCAACTCTGATACCATACGAAATATCCCAGGTCAAATTTCAAGTCCGAATCAAATCTATCAAAATTTGATCTAAAACCACTCATCTTAGCCCACCACATGCTCACCAAAAAGATAATGCCGGAATATACTATTGATAGTTATTTAATTTCTTATATACAAACAAAATTTTCCCATATCTTTCAATGTAGAATTGAAATGTTCCACTAAATTTTCCGAAGTCAAAATTAACCAAAAGTTACATGAACAACCTAAATTTTCCCTTTGTTTCCCTACCTCCCCCGTGGCTCATTCTTGGATTCTCTTTTAAACTATAGGATAAATTGTATACTTATAATTGAATTGCAATAGAAGATGTTTTTAAAAAAAAAACAAATTTATAATTTTTTGTCATGAAACTAAACAACATAAAAATTTTCAAGTCTCACACTCTGTTTCTGAGTTTTGAACGGAAAAGAAAAGAATAGAAAACTTAAATTAGAACAGAAAAGAATAGAAAACTTGAAGTTTTTTTGTGTTGTTTCTAAATTTTTAATAGAAAATTTAAAAAGAAATTTTCTTTTTTTACGTTTTTGAGTTCTAATGAAAAGAAAAGAAAAATACCACTTTTACAAATTTACCCTTATATTAATTGTAATCGTTGAACCATGAATAAAAATATATAAGATAAATTTAATCAAAGAAAAAAAATTTCATAATCAAATACAAATATCCAAATAAATGTTAAACAAAAATTACTTCTACAAAGTCATTGTCATACCATACTCAAAAGCCATCAAACATAATCTGTATTATTAATACTAACGGAAATTATTCATCAAATTTTTCAATAAATTCAATCTCTTCTCTAATGGTAACCCAAACACTGCTAGTGACTTGTCTCGATTTTCTACTGTCATCGGCACGAAGTATTACCACCCAAGAAGAATCTGTCAGGCAAAGAAGAAGGTGTGTTCAAGAATCCACTTCTCCCCATGGAAAAAGAACACCACTAGCAACCCCAAAATTCAGTGCAGCATTGTAAAAACCCAAGGGCAAGGCACATCCAATATCAAACTCCTGCAGAGAAAATATGATATAATTAAGAGTGCCTTAAAGAGCAGGAACATATAAATAAATTCTGTTTGACAAGAAAAAAAGAAGGAACTCAGAAAGTAAATAAAACAAAACATAAATTGATAATTTCACACTCATGTTGTCAATATAAATGCATTGGTGGGTTGGAAATCTGCATTTACTTTGAGATCCCACAAAAAGTAAGGAAAAAAGTTTCATTCCATTAGACAGAGAATTATTAGCACAAGTAAGAACTATAACGATTGAAACTTGAAAAAGAACTAATTTCTTTCATAAGTAATTAAATAATCAATGAAGTATAATAATCAACCAGAACCAAGACGCAGATAAAAGCATAATGTGGATAAAGCATAATTGGGACTATATTTAGGCATGAGTTTTATCCAAATAGGAGACAGATCTGGTCAAAAAGTTATCAAAGAGGTGGAGATTGGGATGTCGGAACGCCGGCAAGAAAAATGTGGAGATAAATTTATTCAGTTACACTGTTGCTGTTGCAGAGAGTTTGGACTTGAACCGAAGAAGAGAACTTGTTCGACGCAAGTTATTTACGCCTATATTTTTCTCTTTATCAGATATTAAGTTTAGCAGATAAAAACAAATTGAGGACATGAATTATAATTTAAAATTTATTATATTAAACGTTGAAGATAATATGAGAATTATAAAAATATTACTTATTTTCATTTTTTTTGTCCAAATCAGACCAATTTTGGACGAAAAGCTTTAACAAAAAAAATGGCCTAAATTTTCTATCAATTTTTTTTTCTTTTTTATTTATTAAAAAACTCAAAAAAAAACAAACATAAATTTTTGGTATTTTTTTCCCTGTCCATTTTAAAACCAGCGTTAATAAAATGAGTAAACAAAGTGAGACTCGTCATTTCTCTCGCGTCTCTCTTCAAATCCAAAACCTACTTCACCGGTCAATCCTCTGGACTTCGGCCTTCACAATTCCTGTATTCCATTTGCTAGTACTGATTGAAGCACCAATTAGCAATGGCTGAATCATCCGACGAAGCCAAAGACATCGAGAAGCTTTACGAGTATGGCGAACGACTCAATGAAGCCAAAGATAAGTCTCAGGTGCCTTAAAGTTTCAATCTTTTTTTTTATAGTTTATCATTATAAATTTCTAGGGTTGTCAATTAAACATCTAATTTTTGCATTATATGATGATTGGAGATGTTATTATGTGATTGATGATTTGGGTATTTATTTTTTATATTTTTCACAGCATGTTGAGGATTATGAGAGTATAATTAAGGCAGCCACAAGTAATAGCATAAAGGCAAGGCAATTAGCTGCACAGCTCATCCCCAGATTCTTCAAGTTTTTTCCTGCTCTTTCAGTTTCTGCTGTGGATGCTCATCTTGATTTGTGTGAAGCAGAAGAACTTGGGGTTAGTACTTATAATTGTTTAGTATTTTTTATTTGATTTATTTTAAATTGTTGGGGATAATTAGGTGCTACATAATGACATGAGAAATTGCTAAACAACTAAAGGGGTATGTTTAAATGAGTAGAAACATCAGATAGTTAATGCTAAGAAGGGTTCATTGTAGGAGTTCGTTTACAGTAGTTAACAAAGCAGGCACACCATATAAGCAGAAATTGGGAAATATAAAAAATACCAATTTACATTCAAGTTGATCCAATCACTATTTTACTTCTACCGACTTCCCTGTGCAATATTACCAAACCTAGTTAGCCCAAGCTAACATGTATGTATTTAATCTTAAGGATCCCATTTTTTTTGGTTAAGATCTCATAGAAAAATGAAGGCAAGATCTTGTAAGATACACAATTGTTCTCCAGTCAAGTCAGTAATTTACAGTGAATAGCGAGTGGTGATATTTATTTGACTTGGGTATGAAGTTAATTTGTTAGTTACTTGATTGGTTTACTATGGAAAGATGGAAGATATCTTTGAAACAAACATGTTATTTATCTGTTAAAGGATACATGATTTGTTGAAGACATTTGCATAATGTTTTATTCTATTAATTCAATCCCTGTGATTGTCCAGTGACTAATAAATAGGCATGCATGTGGGACATCTTGATTGTTGAATTTCTTCTATGTTGTTCATCTTTAAATTACCAGGTTAGGGTGCAAGCGATTCGTGGTCTTCCTCTTTTTTGCAAGGATACACCAGAGCATCTTTCTAAAATTGTAGACATTCTTGCACAGCTTCTTACTGCTGGTAAATTATGTGTTTCAATTTCTGCTGTTTAGTGTATGAACTTATTTATGATGCAAAATTTGATCTTGAAAACTCTTGATGCTTATAGAAGAGAATGTGGAGCGTGATGCAGTTCATAAAGCACTTTTGTCTTTATTGAGGCAGGATGTGAAAGGTACCACTTTCTTTTTTTGTTAAATTGTAAAAGGTACCCCCTTTATCACTAAAAATTCTTGAAGGGCTCTTTAATAGTGAATGTTTGTTTATGTAGCTTCTTTGACAGCTCTCTTTAAGCACATTGAGAGCGTTGATGAGCCAATCACAGATGAAAATCTTCGTGAGAGGACACTAATCTTTATAAAGGATAAGGTGAGTATAGCCACTCATCATGCATTACAATTTTCAGCATATTTTTGTAAAGGCTTAAATATAAATTACTATCCTAAACTATTGTTCTTTTTCCACTTCGGTGATCAAACTTTCAATTTTTTGAATTAGGTGATTAAACTATTATTTTTTTTCCACTTTCGTTTAATTTGACCTGTCACTTCATAAATTGATGACGTGACTCGCTGACTAGGCCTGAACATGCTTATGTGTAATTAAAAAAATCAATTGTTTTTCACATTCATTAAACATTTGAGGGCAAATATGTCAAATGATCTTTCATCTAATATTAAAACTAAATTTCTATTGCTATGGATGATGAACTAAATTGATTAAATAATACAATCAAAGCACCAAATTCAACTGGGTTCTATATTCACTGAACATTACCGAAGCATCATCTCCGTCTTTGTCAAAATAACATGCCACCAATTCATTATCTCCAGTTAGTCAACGGAATAAATCATCCCACCATACACACATATAAATCTAGCGAGCGAAGATCCAAATCTATCCCCGTTATCTAAGCTCAATCTAAATCCGTCTATGCACTAAGAGATAAAATGAATATATTATAAGTTTGGAATCCAATTTACCCAAATATATATGTATACAGACATATATACATAAACAGAAGTAGATGAGAGAGCCCTAAATCTCATAAACTTACCATTTCAATTGCGACCAGGGAAGATCTGAAAGGAGAAAAAAAAGCTCTTTGACGCTGTCAACAATGATTCCGATCCAAAAAAGAAAAAAAGAAGTGTAGAAGATAGAGATATATAGTTGCTGCCAGGGTGCCCCGAATTCATTCACTTTCTCTCTATAATGTTTTTGCAGATTGATTTGTTGTTTGTAGATATTTGTGTTAGGTTTGGGTAGATCTAAAAATTGATTTTGTAGTTCATTTTTTGATCAGAGATGTTGCGGACGGAGCGAAGGCGGAGATTGGTGATTTTGGTTGTTGAATTGGGTCTCAACCCAGTGATGAATAAGAGAGGAGAATTTTGATTTTGCTTGTTAATAATTAGTACTCCCTCCGTCCTAGGATAAAAGTCCTTATTACTATTTTGGGTTGTCCCATGTTAAATGTCATCTTTCTTTTAATAACCCAATTTTTACATATTTTTTCCTATTATGCCCGTAGCATTAAATATCTCATATGTTTCCTATTCTAATTCTCTCTCCATATTTAATGACATTATTATGGGCAAGTTTGTCATTTTATTCCTCTTCTTAATATGCGTGAAAAGTCCATCAGGACTTTTATCCTGGGACGGAGGGAGTATATGTTATGTTTTTATCCTTTTACTTAATTAAAATGATAGTAATTAAATAAAAAATTATTTCTTTTTGACACATCAGAACTAAAATGCCACATGTCTGTGCCACATCATCAATTTGTGACATGACAGTTCCAATTGAATCAAAGTGGAAAAAATTGAAAGTTTAATCATTTAATTGAAAAAATTAAAAGGTGGATTACTGAAGTGGAAAAAGGGTAATAGTTTAGGGTAATAATTTATATTTAAGCCTTTTCTAAATGATTAAGGGTTAAGTAAATTTATCCGCAGGTTTTTCCTCTTAAAGCTGAACTCTTGAAGCCTCAGGAGCAGATGGAAAGGCATATAACTGATTTGATTAAAAAAGTATGTTTTATGTTCTCTTTTCTGTTAAATACACATTTCACATATACATTTATACTTTTCATTGTTCTTATACATTAGTTTATCTAAATTCAATGCTGACAAGGTGACATTGCAGAGCTTACAAGATGTTACGGGTGCAGAGTTTAAAATGTTTATGGATTTTTTGAAAAGTTTGGTTATATTTGGAGAGAAATCACCTCCTGAGCGCGTGCATGAATTGATCGAAATCATTGAAGGGCAAGCTGATCTAGATGCACAGTTCAGTGTGAGTATTTATTGCCATGTGGTATATTTAGGAAATAAATTGCACCTCTGTGTGTGTGTGTGTGTGATAAAGATAGTAAATGTTGATTACTTTCAGCATTAGTACATAGATTAAGAGCAATAACGGATTTAGGCAAAAAATGACCCTCCACCTTAAAACAAGCAAAAAACCCATAATTTCAAGATAACCTGTGCGTCAGATACCATTCATTGAAAAGTAAAAAATCTCTAACTATTGCTGACTGATAATACTTCGTAGGTCGATCACTGCTTATGAAGTAGTCAATATCCTAACATCAGTATTAAGATGTGCTCTACTACATTCTGAAGCCTTACAAAGAAAAATGTGGATTAAATTCATTGTTTGCTACAATACCGGCCTTTTTGGCTTGGTGTACCAGGGTTGAGGAGGAAAGGCAAATTTTGGGCTTGATTGACTATGACTTTACATTTTGATTCTCTGGTGTGGTTCAGCTGTGGGCTTCCAGCCTGGCGTTGTGGTGCCTGTAATAATTTGAACTCAATTTATGAACAACGTTAACCTTATTTTGGACCTGGGAGGAGGCATGTTGAGCATCCAGAGAGGGTTCAATTGCAGAACGCCAGCCTTTAGAAAATGCTGAATTTTTCTGCTCCCATAATTGCAGTTTGGTTCACTTTGCTAGATAGTTTACGAATTGAGGATTGTGCCCCCTAGTGATTGGATCTCATTGGTTTCATCCATCTATAGTTAATAAAAATATAGGCCCTGTTCCATTTATTCCTTGAAAAGAGTTGATATAGTTGGTGAACAACACATTTGCCAAATAGAAATACATAAAGTGCTTCGAGTACTGAAGCACAAGGAAAGCATGGGAAGTTTGCCAAGAGGGCATGAAAGATAGCTTGTTTTCTTTATTCCACAGGGCACATGATCACACTATTGGAAATCCTAGCTCCGTGGGAGGCTTTCGAGTGGAGCAAGTCATTTTTTTCGTAAGTGGTGAGTGAAGCAAGTTATTGAGCACAGCGCTATTAGATTTTCAGCTTAGTGGTAACCGTAAGAGGAGTGAGCATGGGTGTAGCCGAGCCGAGTAGCAACTAATGTCTTTATGTGCTCTCTCTAAAACTTGAGGTATGTTCATTACAAGTTGTTTCCTTGAAGGCAGATTGGATTAAGGTTCTTATTGATAATGATCATGAAGGAAGACCTTTTTTTGGGGACTCTATCTTGAAAATTTAGCAATGACAGAGTTAGATACTTGTTTTCTTAATCCATTCCAGCTTCCTGCCGTTACTGTAGCATTTAGCCTTTCCAAGAACTACATAGTAAATTATGTTGGTGGAACCCTCTCCATTGTCCAAGTGATTTCGTGATGGATGTTAGTGAATCGGCAACGATACTAGTGGGTATGGTTTGAATTGCTTTGTCAATGTTATCAGGGGATGGGTGAGGAAAGTTGACGGTCCCATTCATCATCTCATTCCAAAGAAGGGAACCTGGTTAAGTCTCCCTTTACGGATTGGGCAAAGAGATTTTGCCACTAATTCTCTACTGCCAAGCTCAATTCCATTCTACAGCGGTATGGCACCCTTTTCAATTTTTTCTTGGCTTTCACTACGCTAGTTCAAGTAAAGGAACCAGATCTATGTTGAGTGTTTGCTGAATGGATTGTTTAATAAGGTAGATCTACTATAACAGTTAAGTTAGTGTTTAAAAATTTCCCTTCCATAAGTGTTGTGTTCAATTTTATTGTTCCTTCTCATTGTAATTGCTCAGATTTGTTAGTGGAAGGGATCTGGTTGCCACAATGAACTTTTTTCTCTCTACACCTTGTATATGAAAGTTAGCTCCTAAATCCTGCAGCCTGATTGTGTATAGTTGGATTGGACTTGTAAATCTGTTGCCACCCAGTTTTGTATGTTTGTCATTATAAATCATGGCATTTTCCCAGAACTAGATATTAGTTTCCATTATCTTTGTTCTCCTTGTGATTTTTTTTTTAAAAATTATTTATTTTTTATTTTTTACTTTTAGTAGTCTCAATCAGTATTGATGCATATAATTGTTGATTCTTCAACCATATCATCTTCTAATAGCGGCTTCCATCACGCAGGTTTCAGATGCGGACCATGTTGATAGATTGATATCATGCCTGTTCATGGCTCTTCCATTTTTTATGGTACGTACATATGTTTGAGGTTAGGTACTTTCTCCTTATATAATTAACTGTGTTTTGTTCTTTTCAATCGAACTTCGAATTTTTGCATGCAGCGGGGTGCATCAAATAGCAAATTTCTAACCTATTTGAACAAGCACATTTTTCCTCTTTTTGATGAGGTAATGCTCTACATTGTCTGCCATTTCAATATTTGACATTTGAATTTGATATCTTTCTTGAATCTTGATTCTTCTTTCTTATACTTTCTGTATTGGTGCACATATTTTTATGTTATTGTCAAATTGTAAGGTATCGGGCCAACTGCAAACTCTTAACTCATAAAATTGTACTATACTTTTTAAAGATCTGTTAGATATGCTAGTGCTCCTGACTTGGCTCTGCACTTCCTCTATACATGTCTTTTGGTGATATTATACATGGAGCATAATATACCTGGTATAGGGCTAGGATTTTTGATTATGGTGAAAGTATCAATATATAGTGATAATTTTTCTTTATTACTAGCAAAAAGATAAAAATTTTAAGACTTCAAATTCAATATGGAGGTGTTAATTAATGCTTCCTTAAAGCCTTGTGATATGCAGTGCTTGTTCTGAGATATTTTGTCTGTATAGAAAAATGTAGAGGGTCTATGAACTATATGGACATGTCTTTCCTTCTCATTAAGAATGTAAGACATTGTAAGAAATGTAGAGCCTTCAAAGGATTGTAAGATAAGTTTAATAAGGGTGTTGCGCACTAATATTGATAAGCTACTGGAATGCATTCTTGAAGTCCTACTCACTTGGACTATTTCAAACTAGCATTGAAATGTAAGTTTCCTTTGAACTCTGCAACAAACTTCAAGAGTGAGGAAATTCTCTTGTGGCTTGATGTAGCTTTGAGTATGCCAGATAGATGAAGAATAATATGTTCCAATTCTCAAAATCTCTTCACTTTTGTCTGCCAGCTTCCTGAAGAACGCAAAGTAGACTTGCTGAAAAACCTTGCTGAATGTTCACCTTACACAGCACCACAGGATGCAAGACTGATTTTTCCTGCAGTTGTTCAGCTTTTAAAGGTTTGAATTTAGTACAGCAGAAATATATACAGCAATTTGTTACTTTTTCAGCTCCTCAGTTCATAGAGGTACATTATGTTCAGAACTTTTGTAAATAGGTTATGAAGGTCTAATGCTTGGAAAATTTTATTTTATTTATATTTGAGTTCCTTTTCTCTTTTTTTTTTGGTATTTGTACTTGCAAAAAAATTGCAATTAGATTTCATATATCTGAGGACTCTGGACTGAGGCCTTTTGTTGTATTTATTTCATACATTTTTAATATCATACTTCAAAAGCCAGAAGCCCTCTTATGTATGGTACTGTTTGCGTGCTTATTAAAATTTTACTTATTCTCATAACAATTTCCTATTTCTTCTCAGAAGTACATGCCCAGGAGGAAAACTGGAGAAGAGATGAACTTTACTTATGTAGAATGCTTGTTGTTTACTTTTCACCATTTAGCGAACAAGGTTATTATTTCTTGGCAGTCCTACCCTTCCATTATATTTTATGTATGTCTTCTCCCTTCAGTGCTTATATTCTCTCTCATTAAACAGGCTCCAAATGCCACTAATAGCTTATGCGGTTACAAAATCGTAACTGGGCAACCGTCAGATAGGCTTGGTGAGGACTTCTCAGAGCATTACAAAGATTTCACGGAGAGGTACTTGTTTTTTTGAATCATTTTACTACCTAAACTTTCCTGTATCTTTTTGTTTACTTTCTTTTCTTTTTCTTCTAATAGCTTTACTTAATTTGCAAAGTTTCCCCTGGATGTATCGAGTATTGACAGTTTTGCAAGTTTTTAAATAGAGCTAAATAGAGCAATTTTTTATTTCTATTTATGTTTATTAACAAAAACAACCCTGAACAGAAACAAAAACTTGGAATTATTTATGATTTAATCATTTTCATTAAAACATTAACTAGATATCAGTTTCGTTTAATCCTTGGGCCTGCTCTCTTATATATGTTCAAGATGGCTATGAAAAGCACATTAACTTGGAATCCAAGTGTTGAAGAAAACTACAACCTCCATCCTCCAAAGGATGAGGAAAATTAAAGTACAATGTGCACACTAATTAAGGTTGTCAAATTGGAGTGTGTAAAATTAGTTCCCTGTATGCCCTTTTGTTTAAACCCCACAAGTACGTTAATTAACTTTAAGTGTTTGTATGGGGATGTGTCCATGTTGGGGCAAATTAGTATTTATACCATATTTTATATTAGGTTTGTGTACTTGAAGTCATCCTTTAGTTTAAAAAGTTCTAGTGTACTTTTGGTCAGCCTTTGGAAGACGGAGGCTGTAACATTTATAAGCCAGTGAGAGGTACAAACTAATAACTGATAGCTTTGTCAGTTAACATAGATGAAGACTACATCAGCATTTTACATTTCAAATGCACTTTTGTTTGAGTTTTTTTCCTTCTAAAAAGTACTTTTCTGTGTATTCTGTACAACTGTACGATTTTATTTCTACATGCGAGTATGTGACAATCTGATTGACACTTGTTACTCGATGGAAAAGGTTGAGCTGTGTTGAAGAGCTAGCTAGGGCTACCATGAAGAAACTAACCCAGGGAATGGCTGAACACAACAAAGCGATGGCTACTGCGAAGTCCGATGAAGCAAAGGCTAGCATTGTGAGTTTTCTTACCCACTGTAGTTGCATATTTCTTATCAACATATGTTATTAGAGTGTGTAATTATCATACTCTTAAAATCTGCAGAAAAATCAGAGACAGAATGCTACAACTGGTTTGCGAACATGCAATAATATATTAGCAATGACACAGGTAAAAATAGAAATGAATTTCTTATGAATCGTAAAAACTTGTTTTTAAACTTGTACTGATCCGTTCTAAACATTTCATTATTTATCAGCCATTGCATTCAAAATCACCTTCATTTATCGGGGATAAGAGAATCAACCTATCTTGGAAAGAAGCTGTCAAAAATTCGCCGCCTACAACTGTTACTGCAGCCAGGTATGTTGTAAACTTTTTTGCTTCTTTCCTATTGCAGTATTTTCTCCTTAAAATTTAGGATATCGAATAGAAATTGGGAAGGAAGTTAAGAGTACTTTTCTATTACATGGTGTATTTATTTAGTGCATTGAAATATTCAGTGCATGCCACTGGACTTTTGTCCAGCCCTGCGACATCTGCTTGGTAATCTAATGGAAATTCCTAAGGATGTACTCATTAAGCTTTTGCATTTATTTATTTATGAAAATTAACTGAAATTTCTTTCTCTCTTTGCGCAGAGGGAAACGTCCTGCAAATGCCAGTAATGGTTCCAACAATTATGCTAACAAGAAGGGTCGTGGAGGTGGTGGTATGCAAAACCAGCTTGTTAATAGGGCATTTGAAGGTCTACCACGTGGAGGGAGAAGTGGTTCAAGGGGTGGCAGAGGCAGGGGGTGGGGAAGACGTGGGAGGGGAAGGGGCTATTGGTAGCTTTGATCCACCCCTACTCAAACAAAATGAGGTGAGTTTTTCAGACAGTTGTAACCAGAGGATCAGAACGCACACTACTGCACTCCTCGCCTTTAATAGACTTAGACAAGTGGAAGCATATGAATCGTACGCCATGTGTAACATATCTATTGGAGTTTAATATCCATGTCCTGAAGAGCTTCCTTGTCCTGTCTGATATAACCGGCTAATGTTATTTATCCATACATACAAGTGACAAACACTACTTTTAAATCTTGAGATTCTTGCTTTATGTATCCTGATTGTGTTTACTTAAATCTATTTATTGATCATTTGAACCACGGCAATCATTTTTGGGAGATTTGCTACATCTGGTCTAACTTGTTTGGTGAAAGATTATCTATGAGAGAAGATTATTAAGCAGTGTCTTTTGAATGTTAATTTGAACCCCTTTAATAAAAACTTGTGATGGAATGAATATACATGCAGGAAAAGATGAAGAAATTGATAATATCTTTCTCCTCTCAAATGCAAAATACTGTACATCTTCTCAACATCAACCTATCAATCACTTTTACAACACGATTAACTTCTGCATTAATCAGCATTAATCTGCAATTGTGCATGTCGTAAAAACTCCCCCAGAACTGAATCTCTTCGTATTTCAATCAGATGACCCCTGAATTTGTTCTGAAGTCTCATCTTAAGCTTTTAATACGACTTCCAAACTCAATTCACCCACTTCATCTACAATCTGAAGTTGTTAGTGTATTGGTTGTTTAGCTTATATGAAAAGAACCATGAGTAATGGTACTTACAAATCCCAATCCTCCAAACCTGTCCCCTTTATATTTGGTGGTTTCAGGAACAGTGTATCGTTTGCAATATTCGTTCAGGAAAGTTTTCTCGTAAGGGAGTTGAAGAAATGCTGACATGCACTGAAATTCACCTGGATAGTTATATTCACTGCTGATGTTCTTGATGTTTATAGCCTTAAATTCAAGAACCTCCTGCAAATATTTCCATACAAACGAATCGCCATCGCATCCAACGGTCGCGTCATGAGTCCTTAGCCACGTTCGGTTCAAGGCGAGTGACGGTGAGAAGGGAGGATAGACTGGTGGTGTAGCCTTGTGGTTAATGTCAGTACCACAAAAAACCAAACAATGATCACCACCACACGACACGGGTGTAAAATATAGGATGATTGCCTTTGTATTTTACAGATGCAAGTAATCTTATATTTGTAGTACCTCTACAGAGGTACGTAGTAGTAGTATTTATATATCTGCTTTAAATTGCGACTTACTCTGAGCAAAGAAAATGGAAGAGAAGGTGAACCAAAGCGCCATGCTTAGTTGATCCTGCCAGGGGCCTTGAAACTCTGGATTTGAGTGACGCCACTCCAAAAGCCATAGTATTAATAATACAGTGTAGATCAAAATGGCGCCAGTTACTGCCCACATTTCATTTCCTTGGTGAATGCATGGCTTTAGGAATTAATATCCACGACTTATCAGGTTTCTTTGGAACTACCATGGCCAAGCCTGATCCAGCAAATGGCCGAGTGAATTCCACATATTTTGACCGATTTGCTAGAATGAATTGAATTACAGCATCAAAACTCTTCAATCAATTTTGATACATAGTTAGCAAGCAAGCAAACAAGCTTAATTTAACATTATACAATGGCAAGAGTCACTAGCCACATACATAGGTACTGTGAAACATACATGCTTGACTTGAACCAACATTGACAAGCCAGTACCGTTATATATATATACTAGATGGGTCCCGTGCCTCCGGCACTGTATGGACAATATGATTTATCTCAAACTTTGAACGACCAAAATAATTTATTGAGTGAGCAGAAAATTTAAAGTCATTTGTATTTTATTAAATTATTATTAGATTATTAGATAGATAGATGTATTTTATTAGATAGATGTATGAACGGTGGGATTTATCTCAAACTTTGGACGACCCAGATGATTTATTGAGTGAGCGGAAAATTTAAAATCATTTGTATTTTATTAGATATATATATATATATATATATATATATATATAATGAGGATCAGGTCCAAACTCCCGGACCTGATTAAAATACGTACCCAATTTTTATTTATTTTTTAAAACAACTAAAAAAAAGTTTAATATTTTATGGAACTGAAATTTTTACATAATACAGTATTTTGAGTGTGATTTGGATACATATAACAAAATATATATGTACAGTCTGTACAGACCTATTTTGTTATATGTATTCAAATCACACTCAAAACACTGTATTATGTAAACATTTAAGTACCATAAAATATTAAACTTTTTTTTAGTTGTTTTAAAAAAAAGAAAAAAAAATACCGTAACTTAAGAAAATGCAGGAGTCCGGATAGGAACCTATATATCTCCAACTCAAGTAATTAATTAAGTTTTCATTAATTATTTCAAGCCAATAAAATGTTTGTTTGAAAATTATAATCAATAAACTTATTAAGTAGATTAATTAGATCCAATGTGAAAACATAAGTTGATTAATTAGATTTTCACCAAGTTCATGTTTAGTTTGTTTGAGAGTTGAGACGACAAATGGTATAATTAATTATTTTAATTATATCAATTCTTATGAAACACATATTCTTCATCATATTATTCTTCATTATTTTGTACCGGCGGTTTTAGGTTTGCGGATAACATTTATCATGGTACACATTAATATTTTGTTTAATTTTCAATTAATTGGAGAAACAACCGAGTTTAACTCGGTAGTAATTTATATTATCCAACCAAGTTGATTCCGAGTTTACTCGGTAATTGTTAGTGGAATTATATATATATATATATATATATATATATATATATATATATATATATATATTTGATCAAGTCCGGACTCTCGGACTTGATCAAATCCGGATCCCATAATTTTTTTTTTGTTTTTTTTTTAAAACTAAAAAAAATAAAAAATTATGGAACTTTTTTTTTACATAAAGTCTGTACAGACATATTTTATTGTATGTATCCAAATCACACTAAAAACACTATTTTATGTATAAAAAAAAAAGTTCCATAATTTTATTTTATTTTAGTTGTTTAAAAAAAAGGTCCGGATTTTAGTTGGTCAGGATCCGGACTGTATATATATATATATATATATATATATATATATATATATATATATATATATATATATATATATATATATATATAGAATAAAGATCAGGTCCGGACTCCCGGACGGGAGAAAATCCGGACCTGAATTTTTTTTTTTTTTTTTTTTTTTTTTGTAGAACAACTAAAAAAAAAAAAAAAAATTTATGGAAGTGAAATTTTTCCAAAATAAAGTGTTTTGGGTGTGTTTTTAACACCCACACCAACCAATGTATGTACAGTCTGCCCAGACTGTACAGACATGTTTTGTTATAGGCATCCAAATCACGCCCAAAACACTGTATAATGTAAAAATTCCAATTCCATAAATTTTTTTTTTTTTTTTTTAGTTGTTTCAAAAAAAAAAAAGCAAAAAAAAAAAAAAAAAAAAAAAGGTCCGGATTTTACACCTGTCCGGGAGTCCGGACAGGATCCGGACCCTATATATATATATATATATATATTTAATTATCGATGATAGGTGCAAAATTTTTAGCATTGATAACATACCTTTTTTCAGGTTTCATAAGCATCTGATCATAATCCCATTTAGTATAAATTTTTATAATTTTTTATACAAGTAAATTTAAATGTAGTACTCAGTTTAATTGTGTTCTGTATATATAAGTAAAAGGGTTAGCAAAAGAGATTAAAGTGACACCTGTTTATTAACAAAATAAAACACATGCATGCATTAGTTAATATACTAATGGTTACTGGTCCAACATTTGATTAAAACTTTTTCAAATTTTAATGATATGTTTGAACAATACTATTATATTTATATAAATTGATGATATGATAGCTTTAAATTAAAATGTTATTATTCATTACATATTTAATCACAAATTTTCAACAATTATTATATGTAAAAATTATTAAATTACCAAAAAAAAAAATTAAATGAATAAAACAATGCTTCTCCCTGTAATACCCAATAAAATAATAATAAAATATTTAAGTAAGCTTTACAATATTTAATTGAGTTTTTTTTATGTTTGGGTCAGATTCTATTTAATTAATGTGGACCATAATAAGTAAAGGATTGTATTAATTTGAGCTTTTAAATTAATTGAGTCTAATTTATAATTGTGTAATTTTAAATCCTAATAAATTAAAAGAACTAATAAAATATATTAATTAATGAATAGATAATTAAACCTAATCAAACCCACCATAAGTCTGATTCAAGCTTATTTTTGGGAACACAGAGCAGGAGAGGCGGCTAAGAGAATAGAAAAGAAAAAAGAAAAAAAAAACTTACGAACATATGCACAATCTATGTACATATAAGTATATTTCAACCTTTTTGAATGTATGTATTATTATATATATATACTAGCTGGGTCCCGTGCCTCCGGCACTGTATGGACAATATGATTTATCTCAAACTTTGAACGACCAAAATAATTTATTGAGTGAGCGGAAAATTTAAAGTCATTTGTATTTTATTAAATTATTATTAGATTATTAGATAGATAGATGTATTTTATTAGATAGATGTATGAACGGTGAGATTTATCTCAAAATTTGGACGGCCCAGATGATTTATTGAGTGAGCGGAAAATTCAAAATCATTTGTATTTTATTAGATAGATGTATTAACGGTGGGATTTATCTCAAACTTCGGACGGCCCAGATGATTTATTGAATGAGCGGGAAATTCAAAATTATTTGTATTTTATTATATATATATATATATATATATATATATATATATATATATATATATATATATATTATATTCATAAATCTACCTATTCCTAGTACTGCTTCCTACTGCTGCTAATTCGTTATATATATATATATATATATATATATATATATATATTTATATATATATATATATATATATATATATATATATATATATATATATATATATATGGGAGTCAATCCGTGGCAAACGTTTGCTTGAAGCACTGTTCAGCAAACAAGCTTATCACCGTAGATCTGTGCGATAAAAGGCTGAGATTAAAGCTTAAATATTCCTTCCGCTACAGGCTCTGGCGGCAAGCATTTTATTCCAAAATACGTGCGTAATTACCAAGCTGCCCTTGAAAATGTTTCTCGCCTGCCGCTACCGGCTCTAACGGTAGTCGTAACTGGCACGCATTCCAAAACAACAGACTAACAGACTGACACTGTAACGCACGGAAGCCGGAGCGTTAATGCCTTGCCGCTACAGCTTGTAGCGGCAGTCTCCCCTCTTTTTAACCCACTGCCGCTCCTCTCCATCTCCATCTCAGAACCTTTTTTCCTTCCCTACCGCTACATCCTCTCCCTCACCTGCCTAAATCATATATCATTCAAGCAGCAAAACAGATATATTTATCAAGAAATTCACTGGCATTGATTCACCGGCAGTAAAAATTTGCCGGCCGACCGGATTATTAGCTGCAGTAAAAATTTTCAGGTTCAAATATTATTTTGAGAAGATTTATTTTTCAAATATTATAATTATTTTTTTAAAATGTATGTCTAGAAATATAAAAATTTAAACTATTTGCATGTGAGTTTAAATTTTTTAGCATGTTATTTATGTGTTTGATAATTAAAAATTTTTGTGGTGAAGTAGTTATTATAATTTTTGACGGATGAATAAATTATTTGCAATGGAGTGTTGTTTTATTTTATTATGTATGTTTATTTTGATTTCATAAACTGAGTTATTTTATTATGAATGTCTACTAATAATAATTAATTATTATGAATATGTGCAAAAAAAAGAATTATTAAAATTAGTTTAAAATGAAGTCATTTTTCTGATTAATGGGATATAGATATAATTGTGTTACATAGTTATTAAACAATATGAAAAACCTTTTATGTTATTTTTTTAGGTACTAGATGGACCGTTGGATTTATGGACCAATTGACCCAAGTGTCCTTAACGATCAACAAAATTATGTGTCGAATGATATATATGACGGGAAAGACAGGGGAAGACTACTCTCATGTCAATTAACTGAAAAAAAATACGATCAATGAATATTAACAAAAGCTCAAAAAACACTTTTACAAAAATGTGGGTTTGGAATTTTTTGTTATCCCGCAGTTGTACCACAAACTGACATTGGGCTCGTATCTTCCTTGGTGGAGAGATGGTGGCCGGAGACCAATAGTTTTCACCTAAATTGTGGAGAAATTACAATCACTTTAGAAGATGTACATTTCATTCTTGGGTTGCCGGTAGTTGGCTAGCCCTTAACTTGTCCATTATTTGACACTCAATTGGCTCATTTTAAAGAATGTTTTGGTAGTGAAGTAGCTGCTGAATTTCAGGAATCAAAAAAGCGCGGCTCTATTTCATTGCTATGGTTGCAGCAACATTTTAATAATTGTCCCCCTAAAGCAAGTAAGGAAATTGTTGGTCGATGCACAAATGCCTATATTCTTTGGTTGTGTGGGGCAATATTGTTTCCCACTAGAAATAAAAACACTGTTCATCCCAAATATATGTATTTTATTGTTAATGCTGAAAACTGTGTAACGTATTCTTGGGGTGCAGCTGTGTTGGGCTATTTGTATAGGTCTTTATATACTGCCACTAGGAAAGGGGCGAAATATATTAATGGTTGTGTCACTCTTTTACAAATTTGGGCGTACGAGCGTATAATAATTGGAAGACCTAACCCCTGGCCTCAATCACAGTTATGGTTACCTAGGGCCCTAGCGTGGGCATACTCAGAAAATCACAGCTACCCTAATAGACGACAAAATCCCCATCATCATTTGAAATTTTACCCAGGGGAGTTAGATGTCCAGCCTGAATGACAAGTAGTTTGGCGCCCTTACGCGGGGTGGGATGACAATATGAATGGATTTAATTTTGAAGGAAGATTGTTGGGATCTGGTAGAATCCCCTTGATCCATTTTGATATTGTAGAATACCAGATGCCAGACAGGGTGATGAGACAGTATGGGTTCTTACAAGGTATACCATCTCCGGCAGAAAATCATAAAGAACTTAGAAAGGAAAAAGAAGATAGATTTGCCGTCGTTGATTGCATGGCCTTGAGGAGAGTGTACATCGCACATTGGGAGGCCTACATGGAGCATTTGAAGGGACAACAGTATGAAATTGCCAACTATGTGAAAATTGATTCATACATGGCTTGGTATAGGAAGATTACACATAGAAAACTGCATCGCCCTCGACGGGAAGGTGACCCAGACCCTACATACGAGCCCCGGACTGTTTACAGCCAACAACATCATCTTATACAAATGGTACACTAACATGTATAACTTAATACTAATACATATTATCTTGTTTATTAATAATACTAATATTGTACTTTTATCTTACATGACAGGTTGAGAGTGCAAAGTCCTTACTTGATAAGTGCTTTGCTTTTAGTGAGATGCCTCCGGACTATGTAGTTGAGAAACAGGTATGGGACCATCTTTACGGTGTATACAACTCTGAAGTCAGAGGGAACAATGGTGAGGAACCAAGTAATGATGCGGTACAAGAGAGTTACATCCCCACGACCCAAACTTATGTTCCCTCTTATTCATTCGAGGCTGACTTCACAGAGAAGACAAACGTTCAGGTAATTGGAGTATGAATGTTAATAAGAATTTTATTACTTAATAATAATAATAATAATAATAGTGATTATCATGCTTCATAGAGCCTCCAGAATTACAGGTATTATTCCCTCTTAATTTTATGTTGTAAAGAGGCAGTTAATATTAGTAATATTAGTAATATTATTAATATTTTCAGGTACTAAATTCTAGTCCCACCACTCAGGCACTGGCTTCATAGAGCAAGTTGGTAAACAGGTATTATTATTCTCATGTTATTATTATGAAATCACTCTTAATATTATTACTTAAAAATATTTATATTAGTAATAATTATTAATAATATTTTTATGTTTATCAATATATTTAACTAGGCATTCGAGACTGTGTTGGAACGAAATATCTCTTATGGTGCGAAAAAATCTCCGACCAAAAAGCTAAAAGAATACAAGATAGATTTTATAAATACTCACTTGTTTGGGAGCACACTTACTCATCCACCAATATTTCCTGTCATACATCCGCAAAAATTGTATACTCTGCATCACGACGCATTCAATGCCTTAAGCCCTGCATCTTGGATTTTTGAGCATTCGTTGGACGCGTATATGCTATTATTGCGGCATAGAGAGGAGTACTACAGGACGCAGGGAATTCGAAGGTGGGCAAATTTTGGCTTCATGGAATCATTCTTCATGCATCTTGGCAAGAATGTTGTATCCCCAAGCCAGACAAATGTGGCAGAGAGTTTTTGTCACCCTTATGTCTACCCAGATGTGGGCCCGGCATTACACGAATGCACGTATATATTCATGCCAGTGTGTACTCAAGATATCAAGCATTTTATCCTGTTTGTATTCTCGGTGCCCGAATGGGCAATCACTATCTTTGACCCTCTATACGATGATACCCCGTATATGACCATCCAGCAAATGTATAGAGAATTTATTAAAGTTGCGGTATGTATATTAATTGTTAGTGTTGTACTTTTATATATGTATATCCTTTATTAATATTACTTTGTGCATGCAGGTCAAATTGATACCGGTTTGTTTGAGAATTGGTGATCCGCAGCGTGAGTGGCCAACACAGGAACCGCGTTTGGTAATACCAAAGAACAGACCTATGCAACCAAACATGTATGACTGTGGTATTTTCGTCTGCAAATATGTCGACTACTTTGTCAGGAACAGTGTTAATATTCGTCGAGAAAAATGGTCCTCAGACGATTTAATGGTATTTCGATACAGAATTGCGTGGGAACTCTTTAGATGTCAAGCTAGACTTCTTCCTGCGGATGATATTTAGCTACATTATTATTGGGAACTCTTTATTATTGGGAACTCTTTAGATGTCTATTATTATTTTATCAATTGTTAGTGTATCTATTATTATTTTTATTATTATTATGCTTATTATTATAATTATTGTGTTTTATAATAATAATAATAATAAACAACAATAATAATGATAATAATATCCCCATGTATAACAACAACAACAACAATAATAATAATAATAATAATGATAATAATAATAATAATGATAATAATAATAATAATAATAATAATATGTATAACATGTATAACAACAACAATAATAATAATAATAATAATAATTGTTAACGCCAAGTTTCGCCGGCGCGTCCAATCACAGAATACACACGCTAGAACCTGCACAGTAACAGATCACACAGAAGCTTGACGGCTTGTGCCGCCGGGGGATAGCTCCGGTGTGAGAATGAGTACAGGCCGTTACAAGGGTAAACAATGGAGGCAAAGTATTTAGTGCTCAAAAGTAGGTATTACCTCATAATGTTAACCTAGGCCTTGTATTTATAGAGCTCACCATCTTAGAATCCTTCTCCCAGTCGGATTAGGACTCCTAGTGTATGGTAGTTACCATAACTTGGGTCCAACACAATCTCCTTAAAAGGTGCAAGTAGAATCCAATCCCACCACTACCTTTGGAGTTACCGTATATGAATAGGTCGCCGGACTCTGCACGCAGGAGAGCCCACTGTGCAGGCCCAAACGATCCTATTATCTGGTCTGGGCTTCGGCCCAAAGGACTCGAAGGCCCGACCCCTCATCATCACAAGAATGGGTTCGGTCTATATCACATTCATGGGCTTCGGCCCAATGGACTCGAAGGCCCGACCCCGACACATATGCCGACCCGAATACCTATAACACCTTCATGGGCTTCATCCCATCGGTCTATCAAACCCTTCTGCCAGAAAGCCTTCGGCCCAAATGGAGGTCGGTAAAACGCTCCCGAACATTGCCCCCCAGTCTCTGGTTATAACATATTTATGACTAGAGACTTGAAAGGTCACGACAACTAATGATGAGTCATCTTGGGAAGTCCAACGGTCTGTTATAGATATTTTAAACGTTGCACGCCTTTTAACGCCTGGACCCACCTCAACATTTATTAGCCGCCCTAGGGCTCCGTGCCGTACAACCTATAAAAACCCCTCACCCCCAACATTATCACCTTTACTGACTCCTCCTCCTCAAATCCTCTCATTTGAAATTTTCCGGCAAGACGATTTCCGGCGAGATACTATTCTGTCGTATCCACCATTTTCCTCATCTCTTTGTTCGTTTGAGTGATAATTTTGCTCATTTCTTTCTCTAAACCTCTTGTTTCCCTCACATTTCACTCAAAAATGGCCGATTCCAGCATCATCCCCATTTCTGAGCCTACCAACGTAACCGCCGGCGACCTCCTAGAGGTCATAATGCCGGACTCCCCTACTGACACCGCTCCTCTGAACCTTCCTAGTTCAGGGGATGCTGAATTTAAGATCCGAGACGCCTACCGCTCCTCTGAGGAATTCTCTCACCTCCATACTCGCTCTACTCTCACACCCTCCCAAATTTCTGACATCAGAACTCTCTTCAAAATTCCCGACGAATATCAACTGAGGATCCCCCGACCCGGAGAGAAGATGTTCTGGAGGCCCGAGGGTGAATGGGTGGCCGTTCCCCTATACGTTCTGAAGTACGGGGTTCGATTCCCTCTGCACGACTTCATCTCCTCTTTTCTGAACTTCGTGGGGATCGGGTTCGCACAACTCGTGCCGAACTCGTATATCCAGTTGATTTCTTTTATCGCCGTCTGTCAAGAGGTGGGTCTCTCTCCCGGGCTCGACCTCTTCTTTGCACTCTTCACCCTCGGCGGGTCAAAAGAGCCCGGGCTCCGCCAACTCACCAAACGCCCCAACCGAACGGTCCCCATCAAAACCCCTTCAAGCAACAAGGGATGGCATGAACAATGGTTCTATGCCAAGGGATCCGACCTCCAACTCCTTCCCTCCTGGGCCCATCCTGCCGACCAGGCGGCCAAGATCTCCAAGTTCCCATCGGGTCGGGCAGAAGCGTTCAAGACGTTCTACGCCCGATGGAAGAAAACCGAGTGGAACGTGGGGATTCTAATGGACGAATCCTGGCTGTACAAACATGGCCGTGAGTACCTTCTGTCTTTCTTTACTTTATTTCCTGTCAAGCACTACATGTCCTAACCCTTTATTTTCTGTGCAGTGACTATTTTCAGGCCCGAGGACGTCGCCGACTCCTTTGTACCAGCTACCATTACTTCGGGGTTCATCCGACCCCCCGTGACCGACGAGGCTTTTGAGGAGGATACAGTCCCGATCAACGAGCTGTCACTTGGATCCACGTCGGGGCCCGAACCCCCGAAGGCAAATAAAGGGGCGCTGAAGATGAGCCGCGCGGAGAAGGCGGCTTTAATGAAGAAATCTAAGAAGCCCTCCAAGCCGGCCATCAAGGCGCCCGCAAAAGTTCCTCCACCTCCTGTGCCGAGGCCGACGCTACCACCCCCTCCTCCGACCGAGGTCATCGAGGATTCGGGGGAGGCTGAGGATGTTCCCGCCGAACCTCGTCCAAAGAGGCCTCGGGTAGCTGAAGACCTTGATCGTTCGGCCGATCAGATGGTGGCGGCAGGCCCGGCATATGCTGCAACTCCTCCCTCCGGGCCCAGCTCCTCCCAGGGCTCGCCGACAACCTGCTGGCCCAAGAGCCCTTCGGAAGTCTTC